>JABSTT010003983.1:0-24290 GCA_013339685.2 Hyalomma asiaticum | reverse complement strand
GGACTCTTCGACACCTGGCAAACGTCGTCGCGCAGCAGTTCGTCGACTTCTTTCTTGATGGCCTCGCGTTCCCGTGCCGAAATGCGATACGCACTTTGAGGGAGCTGACGGGCATATTCGTCGGTTAAGGCTGGGAGTTTTGCAATGGGTTCTGAAGGAGCCTCCATGATGACGAGAAGGATTCCTTGAATATAATGCTTCTCGTCGTCACGCTGCGATCGTCGTAGCCGGTCCCAGAGTATCTGTGCAGTTATGCAATTGCTGGCTTCCACAAATTCATTTTTGTGCGAGACCATCGCACCCCTGCTAAGGTGCCTTCATTCGTTGGGAAAGGTTCTTAGCATTGCGCTTACCTCACCGTTATTCATTCCAGATATGTCTTTCGCAATGCACATCTGACGGCTTAGAAGCAAGTCCTGATTGCCCTCCATTACGCTTGTAGGTATGTAGCTTCTTTGGTGATGACGTAAATGATGACGCTTGATAGCAACGGAGCAGCGACTTGCTCTCCCATCAAAATAAAGGCGGGGTAACAAGGGTGGCAAGCGTGCGTCATCTTAATTTCCGTGGAAAGCGTCATTGAGCAGGATCATAGTGTTACCGCGAAGAAATATTCTGGTTAATATATATTTACACGCTTTGTACAATGGGCAGAACACAGGCATACAACGTGGAGTCCCGTCCACGCGAACGTCAGCGAATATCGGCTTCCTCAAGGCTGTCTCCTTCGTCTTCTACCGTAGAGCTCCGTAGCATGGCCCCCGGCAGTGAAGGCGCCGTCTCGGCGCTTGGTAGGTTCCAGTGATAGTGCTTCAGGTGCACGATGTGTCTTATATGAGAAGTAGGTCGCACTGAGGTGACGTCGAGAGGTTGGATCTCACACATCACTTTGCCTAAGACGCTGTATGGGCCTGAATATGGAGACATCAACTTCTCACAAATCCAGGTTGCCGTGACGGTTTCCAAAGCAGCACCATGTCACCAGGTCTGAATCGGGAATCCCGGTGGCGAGCGCCATATTTGAGTCGTTCCTTTTCCTGCGAATTCTCAAGACGACGGCGAGCAATTTCACGTGCCTCTGCAGCTCTAGAGATGGCATGACGGGCTCATTCTGACGTCGTGTCGGGAACGGTTGGGAAGAGCGTGTGGAACGAGAGGATGGCGTCTCGGCCGTACAAAAGAAAAGAAATAGAGAGGGAACAGAAGAATCATGGTGGGACATATTGTAGGCAAATGTGACGAATTGTAGAGCGGCATCCCAGTCACGGTGGTCTGTGGAAACATACATGACGAGCGTTTATTTTATAGTTCAGTTTTGCCGCTCTGTGAGTCCAATGGGTTGAGGATGGTGTGCCATTGTAAACTTGTGTTGTATAGCGCAGGAGTGCAAGATGTCTCGCACAACCTGTGAGAGAAAGGAGAGGCCGCGGTGGGTAAGCAGTTGTGAAGGAGCGCCATGCTGAAGTATAATGCTTCGAGGAGAAAGTCTGCGACGCCATTTGCGCAACAGGTATGGTGAGCCCGTGTGATTTCGTACCGGGTGGTATATAGCCGTAGCAACAACTGTTGTTGTTGTTTGTTTTGTGGGGTTTAGCGTCCCAAAACTTGCTCTGATTATGAGAGATGCCGTAGTGGAGGGCTCCGGAAATTTCGACCACCTGGGGTTCTTTAACGTGCACTGACATCGCACTGCACACGGGCCTCAACATTTCGCCTCCATCGAAATGCGGCCGCCGCAGCCGGGATTCGATCCCGCGACCCTCGGATCAGTAGCCGATTACCATAGCCACTAGACCACCGTGGCGGGGCCCGTAGCAACAGCTATCCATTTGTCGGCAATGAGCGATAAAGGAAGCGGATCAATGAGATCAAGTCCAACCCTGAAGAATGGTTCAGAGGGAACGTGAATGTGCTGAAGGTGGCCAACTGGAAGGGCATTTGGACTTTCGTAGAGCTCACAAGATCTGCACGAGGCGACTTAAAGGCAAACGGAACGGTAAATACCGGGCCAGAAGAAATGACGCCAAACACGGTGATAAATCCGCGTGACAGCCTGATGGCCCTCTGTAGGAACATCATGCATATGAGTGAGGACAGTCTCACGCATTTTTCTACGAATGACGAGCAGCAGTTTAGGTCTGTCAGGGTGCATGCTATAACGGTATGAGATGCCATTGAGGAGTAAATCTCCAATAACGAATTATTGTGCGGAATTTGAGGTTCTTTAGAGTTCCGAGTACCTGGATCTCCCCTCAACGCAAACAATAATAAAATTAAATAACTAAATATTCAAATGTTCAGATTTTGGAAGTTAAGAATTGAGAAGCGCATACGCGAGACACCCAGATGACCCGCGGGAGGAAGATCATGCATCTGAGTGAGGACAGTCTCACGCATTTGTCTAGGAATGACGAGCAGCAGTTCAGGGCCGTCAGGGTGCATGTTATAGCGGCATGAGAGGCCATCGAGGCGTGAAAACATACGCAAAGGGTTGGAGTGTTCGGGCCTGTGAGTCTTGCAATGACGTCTTTGAGGTCTTCGGCGTTGGTCTTCGACGATGCTGCTAAACTTGGTAAGACCTCGCACACAAATTGACTCACCGGTCTCAAGGGTATCTGCAGCGTCTACTGGATGGCGTGACAAGCAATAACATCCCCATGAAGTCGATCTGTCTTATACACAGCTGTGTACTAGCATTCCTGTAGCCGTAGAGCCCACCGACCGAGCCGTCCAGCTGAATCTGTTCAGGACGAAAGCCAGCATAAAACGTGATGATCGGTGATAACCGTGAAAGCCCCTCCATAAAAGTATGGGCATATTTATCCACCGCCCTTACGAGGGCGAGGCATTGGCGTTCTGTGATGGAATAATTGCGTTCCGCCGGTGACAGAAAGCAGCTAGCATACGCAATGACACGGTCGCATCCATGTTGTCGTTGTGCCAAAACTTCACCGATGTAGTGGGCGCTTGCGTCGGGGCCTACCTTTCTTGCAGCCGACACGTGAAAGTTACCAGGAACTGGTGGCGAAGTAAGAGACTTCGTTAGCTCAGTGAATGGACGAGATTGTTCAGGGTCCCAGGCAAAAGTCGCCTCTTCAGAAGTTATGTGAGAGGGCGTGCTATGTGAGCGAAATTGCGCACGAATCTGCGGAAGTAGGAAGCGAGGCCTACGAAACTTCGAACATCGTTTGAGGAGGTGGGCACACGGAAGTCCTTGACTGCGCGAACTCTTTCCGCATTGCGATGAAGACTTGTCGAATCGACAGGGTGTCCGAGTACAGTAAGCTAGCGGTAGCCGAAATGACATTTCTTCGAACTGAGCTGAAGCCCTGTCTTCCGGAACACTTAAAGAACTGTTGAAAGACGTTCGAGGTGTGCGCAAAAAGTCATAGAAAGGACGGCAACGTCATGAAGGTAGCACAAGCAGATTAACCATTTTAAGCATGAAGAAGGGCATCCATCATTAGTTGGAATGTTGTGGGAGCATTTCATAGTCCGAAAGGCATGATTTTAAACTAATAGAGTCCATCAGGCGTGAAGAACTCAATCTTTTTCACGGTCAATTTTGTCAACTGCAAACTGCTAGTACCCGGAACGAAGGTCGATTGAAGAAAAATACTTCGCAGACAGTCGAGGGCTTCATCTATCCTTGCCAAAGGGTACACGCCCCTCATAGTTATGCTGTTAAGATTCCGCTTGTCAACACAGCAGCACCAGCTATTGCCCTTCTTTTTGACGAGCACGACATGATAAGCCCAGGGCTTGAAGAATGTTGGGTGATTTCACGGGTAAGCATCTTGTCAACTTCCTCCGGTATGACTTGGCGCTCAGTAGGCGAAACGCCATAGGGCCGTCGGAGGATAGGTTGAGCATCGTTGGTGTGTATTCTATGCTTGACAACAGCCAGTGGTCGGCCATTAAGACAAAAATATGTCCTGGTGAGGCATGAGCAAAGAACGAAGCACGTCGATCTGTTGGACCGGAAGGTCAGTGGCGATCACTTGCGCCATGTTGTCTGTAACTGTGGAGTTCAAATCAGTGGCGGCAGGAGACACTGCAGGATCAGTTCACACAGAAATATCGTGATCACAAGCTGGAGCTATTGTTACAAAAGAGAACGCCAGGGGTAATACTTGAAGGATTAGTCCAAATTTTACTATAACGAGACATTTTGCGTTGCCTTTTGTGTTGATTACAGAACGTAAGAACATCACACTCCACTAAAAGACCATGGTAGCTTTAGGTGAAACAATGTACTCGCCACCATCAAGATGAGGATCAGAAAACACATCAATGTATGTCGCGGCTAAATGCGGGAGGCGAATGTCATCCGTGGAACGTAGCCCAGTGGGCGCTGGATCCAAAGGCTCAACGGCATGCGGTAAGGTGAGCTTGACAACAACTGAGGAACAGTCAATAAGCGCCCCGAGCCCCAAAGTGATGTCATGGGGGCATCGGTCCAGGACAAAAAAAAAGAAGTATGGGGTCCAGCAACAGTGACACGGCAATAGCTGGTTTCGCACCATCGGCTACCCGGACTAGAGCGATCAGAGCAGGGGTTCGTACTTTCTTCAGTCGAGCACGGAGCTTTACTTTATTACCAATATGAGGGCGCCGGCGTCAATGAATGCAATGACAGGCATACCATCTACATCGACGTTGATGAAGTTGTAATCTCCAGGTAGTGCAAGGAGACGAATTTTGGGTCCGGTCATCATGACAGGCTCACCTCTCGGAGTTGCGCCTGCCATTTTTCCGAAGAGCGGTGTGAGAAGGAAGGAGAAGGAGAGCGACAGCACATGGTGAGCGGGGCCGGTGCGAGAATGGCGAATGGGAGCGGCTTGGTCGAGCTGGGCATGACTGCACACCATTGTCGTCTTCATTTTGGAGCGGGCATGGGGACTACGTGCTGTATGGCGGGTGTATTGATACTTGACCAAGGCTGCCAGTTGCAAACATTTCCACAATGACGGGAAGTGTGACCCACGCGTCGACAACAGAAGCAGATGGGTCTATCATCAGAAGTGCGCCATTCTGCTATGTTCTGATAAGGAGGACGAATGTGTGGGCCTCGGAACAACTCAGGCGCTCGGGATGAACAGTAGTCGGGCTTGCTGACTGGAGAAGGATCAAAAGTCCAGTATTTGCCAGTTCCTTGCACACAACGGTCTGAATAAGCGAAACGGTTGCACGCGAGTCATCGGGGGAACGTACTTGGAGGGGAACTGGAGAAGCCGCTTGTCTCTCGCGGTTCACGATGCACACAAGATTGTCGTATGGTGCGGGATCTGGTGGGGCACGAAGGTCCTCGTAGGTTGATGTCGCAGCCGTGTTTGGAAAACGGGTGAAGCTCGGACTAATGCGGCGGCTTTTTGCTTCTCAAAGCGTCGGCATTCATTGACGACGCTTTGATGCGTCGCACCGGGGATGAGTTCTTACATACCAGAAGTATAAATGCGTCATCTGCGATACCTTCGAGGCTGTGCGCAACCTTGTCCACTTCTGGCATATTCTCATCGACTTCGCGACAGAGCGCGAGCATATCTTGAATGTATGTCAGATAGGACTGTGCAAGTTTCAGTGCGGCATGCAAGTTCTTTCTGCGCACCACGATGGGTGTCCGATGGGCTTGCCAAATACGTCAGTGAGCTTATGTTTGCATATGTCGCAGCTGGAAATTGCCTGCTCGTGTTAAAAAAACTGTTCCTGTGCCGTGCCAGTTAGGTAAAAAATGACATTCGCCTGCAATAGACTCGGGTTCCCATAGTTGCTTGAGCTCACCCGTTCGTGGAGTTGAAGCGAATGGTCAACGTCCTTGCCATCTGAGCCGCAAAATGTACCAGCTGTAAAATGTACCGGCTGTGAGACGATGACGGGGCGATTGAGGACGGCTGGTTGAGGCATTGTTGGTGACTTGCCAGAATCGTCCTCGTCCTCGCCTGGGGTTCGTATTGAAGGTGAAGCTAGTGAACATCCGCTGCGTAAATCTGTGTTGAGTCTGGGCGAACCCGCACTCTCCGCCGAAATGTTACCGTGAAAAAAAGGCTCTCGTGAATATACATATACACGCTTTGTACAATGGGCAGAACGCAGGCTTACAAGATGGAGTACCGTTCGCGCGAACATCTGCGAACGTCGTCTTCCTCGGTGCTGTCTCCATCGCCTTCTACTGCAGCTCTTTGTATCAATAGGTCGATGACAGTGGCATGTCGGTCCAGGAAGTCCATGCGGATGATAACGACACTCGACGACTGCTGTGGGACTACAAGGCTCACCGAATGAGTATGGCCGTCAATCATGACGGGCATATTCCAGTTAGTGTTATAAAGTGGCCCCCTTCTGTTCGGATTTCTTGTGCTCACCACGTAGTTTTTGTCTTATCGGTGAAAACCCCACTTATGACACAGTCGCCGGCTCCGGTGTCGACAAAGAGGGTGACGCAATGGCCGAGCAATGTGAGGTAAGGATTGGTAGCACCTCGTCCTGCATTGCGGTTAGGTCATAGCTTAGCATGACAGCTGCGTCTGTTTGCAACAGACGCAGCTGTCATGCAGATCGACGTGCTTCGTCGACGTGCTTCGCCCTTGACCCCTTCCCTTTCGTTATTTCATAGCTTGGGCCTCGTTGAGGCAGACTTGGTGCCTTAGGTAGCATGCGAGGGCTTATTGGGCAGCAGCCATGTCATCTAAGTTCACGTTCTACGTGACGCCTCCTGGCAAGAGAGTGTGTTCCACACACGCCGCCTTGGCCATGAGTGGCGCTGCCTAACACTCCCAGAATAATAAGTACATAAATGCACAATAAAGTGGACGGGGGGAAGAGCGCCTTCGTACTCAGTTGGTAGAGCATCGGACGCGACATCCGAAGGTCGTGGGTTCGGGTCCCACCGAAGGCAGGCTTGTCTTTTCGTCCACTTTAATTCCTTTCTACTCTCTCCACAATTACAATACCACAAGTAACTTCCCCTATGCTTTCCTTGGCTTCATTGTCTGTTTGCTCATTAAGTTGTTTCTAAGAAATAAAAACGAGCCCTTGACCGCTTCCCTTTCATTATTTCATACCCGTATTGCTCGACCAGGCGTATGCGGGTGCCTGCCAAACACGACTGAATTTTAACATTGCATTCTATGTAAGCTAAGGACCAACCAAATAGACATTGAAAATATCATGAGAACACACTTTGCATGGGTTAAATAGGAGAAAGGCGCTCCGCTAGTTCTAACCTGCGATTGAAACGTATACGCAACACAGGTAAACGTGCTGTAAAGACGGAAGGCAAGCTATCAGGTTTTTGTTGGGTAGGACACGGATTTCCTTCGACAACGCAGATGTCTCTGCAATAACGTGAGTGCAGAGATTAGGTCGTATCATGAGCTACTCCCTTGTGCCACAGCGCTGTCTACGTGGCTTCCAAACCAACTTCGCGCTCAGAACCACTAAATATACTCAAGAGCGTTCATCCTGATTCGTAGATTTTTGGGTTTTACGTCCAACAAGCCCCGGGTCGTCCATTCTTTACTCGTGACGCTTGCTTAATGAGAGACATTTCGGCATAGGAGACTTTCCGCTTGATTTGCAGGACATCGATTTCCACGATTTGTGAGATTTGTAGCGATTTCTTGCTTTTAGAAGTAATGCTCAGTTCAAAGTTGAGTGCTTGCATCTGGCCCTTCTAGTGCTACGATGTGGTTTTGTTTTGCACTTCCTAAGAAGGTAGAGCTGTATGGCGCTGTGCAATGTGTTTATCAGCAGCGTACGCATAGTTAGCATCATTAACTCATTAAGATATCGCTGACGGAGCCGGAAATAGGATAAGAGAATTCGACTATCAGCAGACGTTCGATTGTAGCTAACTTACTTTTATTAACTATAAAGACATTCTCGCTCAAGGTAAAATGTTTGTCGCGACTTATCGGAATACAGGCTATGTGCCACAGGGGTGCTAAAACAAGGCCTAAGTGCCTTTCCCATTGAATTGAAACAACTTGTCTTCGCATCTCGCTAGCAGTTCGCACCACCCGATCAGCACGCATGAGCTGGAACACACTTGACAATTCCTCCGATTCGTTTATGCGAACATCGGCAGAACGCTAGCTGAGTTTGAGCGGAAATGGAAACCAAGCCATCTGCGTGGGAAGTGTGTGTTCTATATAAGAGCCGCGCCAGCAGCTGACGCTCCTTCGACAAAAAACCCTATAAGCGTTGAACTGCAAACCTATCTTTGTATTTCATACTACAGCAATGAGGCGAGAAAGGAAAGTGGGGGCGTGGTGCAGCGGCAGAAGGAGGGCGGAGAGTAAGCCAAGTATATTACACTGTAGGAATGTGTTGGAAAGGAAGTTTTCGATTGGGAGCAGGCTTGTGAGGGTGCGAAAGAGGAAAGTGAGCAGGGATAGTGCAAACCGTATTGACAACTGCTCTTGTTTTGATTTCCTCACGGTTAGTGCCTTTGTCATTTACTTGGAATGCCAGGCGCGATGAAGCTAACGTAGATGCTAAATCATGATAAATTGCATTTTTGACGTAAATGCCCAGCTAACACTCAACACATCTCCTTTTTGACGTTGCTCAAAGCGATGAGCAACGACATCGCGCTGGATGACATTAACTGACGAAAATAAACGAATAGGTCGAAGTGCTGATCAATATTATTGGTACTACTTGATAACAACACATATATTCACAGCCACAATAAGGAGACAGGAGCATGCTGACAGCAGCGAAGATTGAGAGGAGCATATTGTTTATGAAAACGGGCTAAAGGAGACAAAATGAAGACTGCGGGGAATGCATAGGTCAGAGGTCACCGGAGGAATAGGTCACAGGAGAAACAGAGGCAGCTGGGTAGGATACAAACTAGAGAAATGTGTTCGTACCTAACCAAACAAAAACGCGCCGACCGCATGCTTGAGCACTGACCAGATACTAAGACTGTTTTAGCGATTGAGACGTCATGCCTAGCAGCATACATGTTTAAGAGAATCTCTATGTAACACTATCATTGAATTAATATACGCAAGTTTAACAAAGAAATATTATTTTTATTCATGATCTTTCGCTTTTTTATAATAAATGTTTCATCTTCGCATCATACCTTAAATTCCGTTTTGCCTACGAAATCTGTGAATGCGGTGTTTGATGAAATTAGCAATATACATTTCTGAGCAAACCTTTCTCGTCAAAGTAAGACTTTCTCTAGAACTTATTGTTTCTGCACGTAAATTTCTGTGGAATACCGCAGTCCTTGTAGTATAATGAATGGCGAACAATGATATAATGACAACAATGATACGGACAAGAATCTGAAAATCGTACCAAAATGATGGAAATGGATCCTTATTGTGCGACTACACTGAAAGGAAGTAGTCATTTCGCTCATTTTTCAGCGGTTGGCTTTGTTTTTGGCGTTTTTGTGAGCGCGCCCCACGCCACCCGACCTGCGCGGGTTGAAAGGCGTGACGTCACGACACTCTCGCTAGATAGCCAGCCGGCCGGCCACGGTCATTCGGAGCGCGCCGACGCCGCCAATGCGAGCATGGATTCGAGTTATGGTGCCTCTACCAGCAATGAGTACACGTCTGAAGACGAGGACCATTCCAACTTAGCAAGAAACATAACCGCTTACGAGCCTTCCGCATCGAGCGGCGAAGAAGAGCAGGTCGCCGTGGACATCCCGGTGAAGCAGCCCGCGCCAGCAACATGGTAAGCTTTTTTCTCTAACTGAAAGCGGCAGCGGCTCGTAAAGTGATATTGCATAGGGTGTAAAATGCCTAGTTTCGTGAGCGACGTTCAGGCTGAGACAGCTATTACGGCTGAGTCGTAGGTAGCGTCGCAGCTCGTCCCTTTGCGTTTACCTACACCGTCGGCTTTAGATCGCTGAACAGTCCATTCTTTCTTGACGATGCACAGCCTGCGTGCAATTTGGCAGCTGTTTCATCGCCGTGTGTTTATTGCTGTTGTCACGTCCTCGCCAATTGACCATTTCCAAAAATCTGTAAGTTGGCTCTCCCGCAAGGTTACCTACCAGGCAAAAACTCGTCTAGAGATTGCTTTCCTGCCATAGGTGCGCTCACGTCTGAACACTCCATCCGACGTGCACAAGCTCTACAAAAGCTCCATCTTGCCTTATTATTGCCTCGTGTTTTCTTCAGAAGACCGAGGGCGCAGCGTGAGCCTTTAGGCGTTGCCTTTTGAGCGGCATGCCGAGGCTTTTTATCACAGCGGGGTTGGTCACGTAATCATCGTCGACGAAGTGGTCCGCGCAAACGAAGTCATTTTTAGCGGTCTCCAGGCTGGCCGTGATGGCGACAGGCCCGCATCCAATATTTACATACGCATCTCTTCTCATCTTTCAGAAACTTCTGCGACGGCGTGTGACGACCGACGATGCTCTTATCACAGCCTTGGGCTCAGTAATGCCTGGGCATTTCCTTTCGCCGCGACGAAGCGCGTCATTGCCGAGCGACGGACCGCGGGAAGGTACACGTAAGGCGCACCACCTGCCCAGAGCGCTAACAGGACAATACGGAGTTTTAGCAACGTCACCTTACCGCACGCCAGTGACGGTATAGCCGAACCGTCATGCTCGGCACGTGGCAGTATTAGTCGGAAAGAGCTGCACTAGTTCCTCGGTGAGTACGGAAACGTCTTCAAATAAAAAAACTTGCGGGTAAAGACCTTGGAATTTCGATTTTGTACGTGCCAGCCATGACGGTTCGGCGTTACCGTACTTACCGTATGGTGAGCCCCCGCTGCTAAATCTCCCTAATGTGTCAGCCGGACCATGTGCAACAAAATTGGGGGACCCTTAAGCTTCGCCTTTAAGAGTTGAACGCGATAGCGAAATCCGGCCCCTAGTGTGCACTTCAACCACTGAGTGCATACTTATTAATGTGTGTTATTACAAACACACACACACACAGACACACACACGCGCGCGCGCGTCGTATCTATAGTAATGGTAGAGGCTTTCGATATACTTAACACTTTTATATCAACTTCCTGAACATTTTGTACAGCGATGTAGTCACATGGCCCTGTATTACGAAGTCCGCGTAGGCGTGACACTTTTATTCGTAAGTGGTCACATTCTGTCGTCCTTCGTACGTTATCTGGCTGCTCTTCGATTTGTTCTTCCGGAGACCTCTTCCGGCCAACCGCAACAAGCATCCTCTTATGGTCGGTGAAATGGCAATTGCAGTACTTAACTTCTTTAATGGTGTCGTGAGAATGAAATGCTAAAAAAGTGGATGCAGAGCATCCGACTAGACCGCATATAGGCTCTGCTGTAGACGCATGGCCTCCGAGATGGCGGGCGCGCTTGCCGTCTCGGAGCCCATGGTAGTCGAGACATTGCTTGACATGTCTTCCGCTAGATGGACATAGTTGTCCATTTTTGGATCTGTTATTTTTAGCTCACGGCCGATTTTTCAGCCACAAGAGACGACACCGACGGCGGTATTTCTGCGGAACGAGCTCTCTAACGCTATCGCGTTAAAAAATTCACGCATCTACAAGAAGTGAACCATGACCAGTGGGCGAACAGCGGTAGTGTTGCGCGTAAGACGCAAACAACAAAGAAAGAACACGATGACCCACACATGCGCTCTGTGTGGTCGGTGAACGGCTGTGCAGCGCGAGCAGTCGGTTGTTTCAATCACCAAACTCGCCAGCAGACGCTGCTTGCGTCAGCCTTGTCTCTCGCGGGCGAGGGCACGTTCTCGTTCCTTCCCAGCTTGGCCCACCTGTAGCGCATGCGCAGAGGGGGTGTGGACGGCGCAGGGACTGATCGGGCTCGACCATAAGCTCCTTCGCATCTAAGAACACCGATGGGGATAAACAAGCGGACTGCCAGCACAAGAAAAACTGCGTCGACTGTGGCCGATCTTGGCCGCGCGCGCGTCTTATGACGTTGAATTCGAGCTGCTGCCGGCGGCCGCTTGAAGGCAAGGCGCATTCGAAAATCGCAATAAAAAGGGCGCTTCTCGTATTTATTTTCAAAGCACTTTGTATTCGTCATCCCCAACAGTACAACTTTTCTTCTGACGCAAAAAAAAAAAACACCCGCCAACTTTTGCGTACGTATCCATTTAAGAAACCGATTCATGATGATGTTAGCCATCAAAATAAAATATATGATATGTTTGCTACGCCAGTAATATATCCTCGTACGATGCGCGAGGCCTTTGTGCACACGTGATCGTTGTTTACTAATATCCAAGATATGTTGTCAGGTCGGATTAGCCGTGTTTTCTATTGACAGAAATGGTATCTGACCTTTGGCGGAGCCTTGCTGCTCCGGGTAAACCTGTGCAGCGCCTAAATACACTCATACATTATGCGCCTTTCTCTGTGTAGCGAATAGACGGCGCTGGTGTCAGGCACAAATGTCAGAAGCTAACGCCTGCGGGGAGTTCCATACAAGGGGCGTTCAATAAAGATTTCCCCTGACTCACTTCTATTTATTGGAGGGTGCTGAAACTGTGCATGTGTAATGACGTATGTCACTATAGGTCACGTGCCAATGTGCAACTCTGAACTAATAACGGTCTTTCTTTTACCGGTGCTGAAGTGGTGTGAGGTGTGGTAATGAATGCAGTGGAACAGAGAGCAGTAGTTGAGTTCCTATACATGAAAGGCCGCATTCCAAGGTAGACGTTCGATAAGATAAAAGAGGTTTACGGGGAGGATTCCCCATCATATGATGTAGGGAATAACTGGCATCGTCTATTCAAATGCGGTCGGACTTTGGTAGAAAAGGCTCTGATTGGAGGGCAACCCCACTCCGCTAACGATGAGCACACCATCCAGCATGTGGAGGCCGCCATTTTGGAAAATGGCCATATAACCGTTCAAGACCTCGCCCAAACTATCAAGATTAGTGTGGGGTCCGTGGAAAAAATTCTTCAAGACCGTCTTCATATCCGTAAGGTATCCACTCCCTGGGTTCTCCGGCTGCTCACACCTTTCCAAAAGCACGAATGTGCCGAGTGCTCCCAGGCTCTCTTGACCATGTGCCGTGGAAACCAGGAGGACTTTTTCAACGGACTCATTACACAGCATGTAAGCTGGGTCCATCCCTATGATCTGTAGACTAAAGTCCAGTCGATGCCGTGGAAGCACTTGGACTCACCGCCTCCAAAGAAGGCACGCGCCCAGCCCGCGGCGGGCCAGGTGATGCTCACAGTCTTTTGGGACCAGCACGGAGTAGTCTTGATGGATTTGCTAGCAAAGGGTGCCACAATTACTGGGGCATACTACCCTTTACTGCTGTGGAAATAACGAGAGTCCATCAAAAAAAGAGAGACGTGGCATGCTCACCAAAGGTGTCCACCTTCTGCAAGACGATGCCCGAGTTCACAACTCACACGTTGTCCAGATGGAAGCACGCTTCTGCGGCTTTGAAATTCTACCGCATTCCCTTTATTCACGCGACTTCGCAGAATCGGACTTCCATCTCTTTCGAACAGTGAAGTCATATTTGAAGGGCAAGCACTTTTCATATGATGAGACTCCGACTTCTGAAGTCACGACATGGCTTTTGGAGCAACCTGTCGCCTTCTACAAGGGAGGCATTTACAGATGCATAAAAAGATCGGAGAAGTGTGTGTCCCTGGGTGGCACCTATGTAGAGAAGGACCAATAAACCTGCAAAATTTCGTTGCTCTCCGTCCACAGGAAGGGGTTCAGGGGAAATCTTTATTGAACGCCCCTCGTAGGTTCACGAATATATACAGCAATGCAAAGATGGCACCAAAAGAAGCGCCTGTCAGAATGTCTACGTACACACACACACATACACACACAAACAACATTATGCAAAAACAATAGCTTTGGAGACTTCCATAGTGCATGAAAATATGCATCAAGACAAAGAAGAAACAGACACAGACATGACGATGTAGAAAAAGTAGCTTGGAGTGATCTACCGCATTTCGTATCTTGTCATAAAAGTATATGTGACGCACACTACTGGCATTATAAAGAAGAACTTGAGTGCAAATTGAGCGGCGTTTTCTGTACCCTTCTGCTCCAATAAATACACTTGGGTACATACACCCTGTATACGATCCTCAATATTTTGGATAATGCCGACACCTGTATACGTGAGACTGTGTGGATTCCTAAAGTAGCCTGACGCCATGCATACTTATGCACCTTTGCTTCGCAAGATAGTTCGAAGTCTCGTTATGACCACCCACGCCGACACGTCTCATATGATGCAGGCGACTAAGCGTGGATGTGGAAGTCAACCAGGAAACGTATAGTATGTGCCTAGAACTACCTGCACGTGATGGTCTGTATGTTGTTCTAGGCCGCGTAGGCGAACTGTAATCGCGTAGCGTGCCTCAATTTAAATCGGCGACGGTCCTCAAGAACTGAAATTTCTCATGTTGCCAGCTGATCTTAAAGGATATTACGGTTGCCAGGCAATTTTGTGGGCTTCACTCTTTTTCAAATGCGAAGCAATTCTTAGCGAACTTCCGCGAATTTCAGTATATCTATCTATCTATCTATCTATCTATCTATCTATCTATCTATCTATCTATCTATCTATCTATCTATCTATCTATCTATCTATCTGCCTGTCTGTCTGTCTGTCTGCCTATCTATCTATCTATCTATCTATCTATCTATCTATCTATCTATCTGCCTGTCTATCTATCTATCTATCTGTCTATCTATCTATCTATCTATCTATCTATCGACCTACCTATCTATCTATCTAGCCGCCTACGACTTCGTGCTCTCCTGGCCGTTTTGTTAATGGGATGTATACGAAAATTGGTGTGCCACAACAACACCACATGACCAACATATTTAAATGACAGGTCCTAACATGAAAACCATGACATGCATATCGCGAGCGGCATGATTTACGTGCCACCGTCTTCGTGCTCTTGCGGCCGTTTCGTTAGCTTGATACCCAAACTGGTATGGTGAGAAAAAAATACCTGAAGACCATGGCTGACACGTTCTAAGAACACGGAAATCGTGACATGCACGTCATGAGCGGCATGATTTACATGCCACGCGTTTGTTTTTAATGGGATGCATACCAAAATTTCTATGGCGGAATATGACTACATGACGAACGTAAATGATATATCATAACGTTACAATTATGATGTGCTTGTCATTAGCGGCATAGTTTACATGCCACAGTCTTTGTACCCTTACAGACGTTTCACTAACTTCATATGCACCAAAATCGGTATAGTGAGACAACAATGCAGATCTATTTTACGTTCCTGATGCCCCATTCGCATTTCGTTGATTCCCACTGCACGTGGAATATCCATTTTTTTCTTTTAATTTTTCTCTCCACCTCATATTACCAGCTACACCGCCCCGTGTCTTACGACCACCGCATAGGCCAAGCGTGTCTCGGACAGCCCTTCAGAGACAATCGGGGTTTGTATCGTGATAGGTTGTCCGGGAGAGCTGAGTTTGTGGCAAAATCATGTGGTTCTCTTTTTATTTCGCGGGCTTTCTTCAACTGCCCATAAGATATGACCGATGAGCGGTAGTAAGTTACGAAAAGTTAAGTCTGCTATTTTTTATATTGAATCTACAGTTTTTTGTCGGGAATTTCTTACGGTAGCAAATAATTAGTAAGATAGCTAGCTTAGGCTAATTCTAGTTGCAAAAGGAAAACAGTGCCTTCCACTAGCGCACTCGATCTTACACACTGCTGAGCTCAACTCACGAACACGCTCGGCCGTTTTGAAAAATTTGTGTTATATTTACCAAGGCCATGTATATAGCACTGTCTACATTCTCTATGGTGGAGCATTCTATGTAATTCATTTAGTTTTTCCCAAATGCCTTTGTGTGATGAAATGTACATTTGGAAGATGGATAGAATCATTTTGTGCCATTTGGTATATCATAAAGGCATGGCCGACCACAGCAACCAGAGGAGCGTGATTGAAATACAGCATCCAACATCTTTTATTAAGAGAATCAAACTTTTCGTTCTCCACTACTGAACTTTTACTGTATAAGGTAATTCTTATATTAAACAGTAACAAATAGACGTCAACTATCCATAGCATGGAACTATCGGACGAAGGCTTTCAAAAGAGCTCTTCGTTGCATTGGTGCACTTTGCCAAAATGTGAGCATAGGCGTCGCATATCTCGTCAGCAAGAGGTCATCTGCGTCTTCCACCTTTATGCTAGAAGAAAAGAAAAAAGCAAAGAAAAGAATGAGAAGATGTAGAAAGTCAGACAGTGAGACAGTGGTAGCTATTACGTATATCTCTTGTCTATAAATTCACTTTCTGCCCCTAGATTATTTGGACGACTTTCTACGCTATAAAGCGACAAGTGGGCATTATATAAGCCAAAAGGAAAACGAAATTATGCATCACCAGCGCTAACTGGGTCATCTCGGACCGTACAACTACATTATTCAATAATGTAAAGACATCATTGTTCAGTTTCTGATAAATTTATGACGCGCATATAGTGAACTATACAGCTAATTTCTCACCTCCCTAACTTTGCTCGCTTCTAATGCCATATTAAGTACAATGGTTTATTGTCAAAATTTAGTTCCTTATTTTAGGGGATAGGGTTTTAATGCCGTACTTCGCTCTCAAGGACTACCCTAAGCATACGCAAATTATTTATCCAATATAAAAAATCGTAACAGCCAACCTACTCATCCCAAGGAAACGCAGATAGACAACATGAGCGCAAAGGGTCCGACAAGGTGACGCAATCTCTCCCACGTTGGACGCCTTAATTTAATAAGAGATATCTCAAAATTACATCAGGTAGAGGTAGGGCTGAAAAATTAAACTGCAATACGTCAGGTATTCACGGTTTTTTTTTTTTTCATGATGTAGTGCTTTCGTGCAATGACGACGACAAACCGTAGAAGTTTGTCGAGGATGTCACCGAGAGTGCGCTGAAGCAGGGTTAACGATGAACATGCTGAAAATGCAGCTAATGTTACTGTGTATACGGTTTTTCACTCAGAGCCAATGGCTTTCAGGTGGCATATGCGAGGACAGCTCGACATCTCAGCGCGGGATTATGTACCAATCAAACGCTTGTGCGACCTCGGAGAGGCCGTATGCCGCACTACGGTGCGGCCAGCGCAGGATGCCACCGTGCAAACATTCGCGGGCGACAACGCTAAATGGCTTCTTCGAGCGATATTCTCAAGGCAGCAACAGAGCCCTATATATCGCCCCTTCAAATACTTAACAATAGGGTATCAGCAAAGCAGCGCCCATTTCGAAGCACTCGAGGGATCGGAAGCCGCGGTGGGAAAGCTGAACAGCGGCACGGAGACGGCTGTGTCAAATCAGAGTGGCTTGCTTCGTTTCCACCATTTCTCTTCGCTTCAGCGCAAAAAGAAAGCCGGTTGCATGCATTCTGTTCCAGTATGTTGCATTGCATGAATCAGGTGTTCCTATAGCATGAATCAGGTACATGTTGGCAAAAGTGGACTCGGACAAAATTCGCTCGATCGCCAACGCCACCGACAACTGCGTCTGCCTCGTGACCCTAATTCTCATATTGTGAGGCGACGTCCAGTACGGCGGTAGGACCGTTTAATTAGAACACTGGCGCGTGAGTCAGCCTATCAGCTAGCAGCGGCCAAACCCAGCGATGATGATGATTGGCATTGATGATGATTGGCATGATGGGTATATACAGATGAAGACGATGAACTGCATACTTGGCGCTCACAGGTCTGTGCTTAAAGTGGCCTCGAGAGTATTGGAAGAACCTGCCTCGGGTGTTCGCCGAGAGACTGATGGGGCGGGTGAAACGGTAACGACACATTCCAGGGCGCACTCAGTAATGCTGGCAACGGTAGATCCTTTCGGTAACGATATTTTTTATGTGACCTGGTGCTCTTGAGATGTGTTTATCTCTCTCGAAGTGTAGGTACGCACACAATGCCATTGCAGAACGAATCAGGGTAGTGAAAATGTTGTTCTGCGCTTGAGGACGAGGCACTGAAGTTTTCCGAGCTTGCATGCTTAGGCATTCGACGTGGGCGTGGCCTATGTCCTGATCGCCTGTTCGCCACGTGGGTCCCCAATTGCCGTAAGGCGCGTTAGTGTCTCTTAATACTGAGTGGCAATTACTGAACGTATGATCGAGCGACGAATCGCACCGTGCGCAAGCACGAGAACGCCCCGAACACAGTCTAAGCTGCTTCCACGATGTTTCAAAATATCGGACACTGTCCACTTGCGAAAGGCGCCTTCGTACTGTAATCTAACCAATCGCAGCGGCTAGGTTCACGGGATCCAACCTCTTGGCCAGCTCTAGCCGACGTTCTCACTTCGAAGTCTTGTGGGTGGGACGCACAACGTAGTGCGTATCGCAACGTCAAACCCACCACGCCTTCTTCGACCAACGCTACTTAGCTAACCTACTCTAAGGCCACCACAAGAATGAGGACAGCGAAAAACTTTGTTTTACGCAGCATCATCGGCCAGGCGGACCGACAGCGATGTAGAACGTGGACGTGTCTACGTTAAGCAACTGCGAAAACAGGGCAGAAAATCGCTGGCACTTATCTTCTTGGAGCCTCGATCGTGCAATTAAACCAATCCTTGACCTAGCGCACTTCTACTGCATCATCAAAGCACGCAACAAGCCATAGTGCGGAAGGGGCGTGCGAGTGCGGCGTGTAGAAAATACAGCCGGCAGGTCTTGGAAGTGTTAGAAACGCGGTGGTGCGGGCCGGCACCGGGCGCCGTCGAATTTTCCGGGCATTTGCAGTGACTCTGGTTGGCGAAAAGAGACGTTTACGTCACGAACTGTGTTTTTGGCTAGTGCGATAAGCGGAGAACGCCGAGTTAAGATAACTCAAAGTATCCAAAGTGATATACACCTCATTTTGGCTGCTGCCTAGGCATTTCTAATTCCAGGTACTGTTTACGTCTGTTCATCACATAGTGTCCACGGATTACTCAGCAGTTCTTTCGCGAACAGCATGACCGCCGTTTAGGTATTGGAAGCTAACTTTGCGGCCTCTTTCTTTTTCTTTTTGCAAACATGAACACGTACTCTCAGTTTGATAGAATACTTACCAGAGTAAGGCGCGTAATTAATTTCACGCACTTTCATCAAACGATGTGCAAAACCACCGCAGTAGTCTGGACTAAGATTTCTCGACACATGATTCACGACCCAGCGAAGTTCGATGCCTGAACCACTGAGCCGCTCACGCGTCCTCAGCATCTGAAATTTTAAAATTGGTTTAATTAAAGGCCCTGCAATAAAGAAAAATGAAAGAGGCTAAACTTAATTGTGTCTAAAAATACGAGCTTTAATTACCTTTGATACCGTGTGCACACATGACGATTATATATATTTTTGTATTCTTCAAAACTACACTGCAGGTCTTCAAATTAAGTGAAATGATTTATTCTCATGAATCACGAAACATGTTCGCCATAATTAAGAAACACACGCTTTTCGTGGTAACTGCCACGGTTGGCAACGTCAGTATAACCCTCACTAAATAAACGCTTGAGCCACCTCCTTTAGCAGTAGGGCACAAAATCTCAAGACTCAGTCTCTTCCATAACCTGTCTCTCAGCTTCTCTAACCTGCATGGCACTTTGTTACTGCCTCCAGTTCGAACATCTCACCGCCCGATCAATTCCAACAGCGCTCAGCACCTCCTTAGTTCGACATTTGCGCTTAAGGAAAATTTTATTCTTGCCTCGATTGAAGACGGTAATTCTTTACCAAACGCAGTTTCTTTTGAGAGAATTTAGAAAAAATTCAACCTGTCTTGAAACAGACTGTTCGTTTGCCGCGGCAGCTGCCTTTCTATGCAGACGAAATATCAGGCCCGTGCACTGTGTCATGTAAATGTGTGCTAAACAAGTCCTAGCACAATTTCAAAGCATGTGATTTGAGCTGTTTATATCACCCCCCCCCCTCCCTTATGTAATGCCCTGTCAATGGTCCTGAGGAGTCCATAAAGAATTCAATAAAAATATTCAACAATTAGGATGGGGTCATGGAGTTGACGTGCCTAAATAAGCGTTTCGCATCATTTCCATGCTAGCAGGTTAAAAGAATTCCTCTTGTACCGAAGATAAGTCACTGCCTAATTCTTTGTCAATAGCGCACCTCAAATGACGGCCTCGTATATTCCCTTTGACCGTTTCAATCAAAGGTCTCCAAGCTGTTCAAGAATAAATCGCTATTGGACACAGAATTCTGCATATCTGGCATTAAACCTATCACATAAGGCGCTTCGTGGCGCTCACGTTAGTCCGGAATGTATTGCCTTGAATTATGAGATTGTCGTTTGCAACCATGTCCGCTAATTGGCACCGTATACTAAAACCTTGTGCATGTGATGTCACAGCTGGCCATAGAAAGCATGTTACAGATGGTGCCGCTGCCAACAGATAGTATTACTTGTCTCTGTGCATTACATAGCCATAAAAATTGCGGGTGTTTTACGTGCGAAACGCGCGATATTATTGTGAGGCTGTGGTGTAGTGATGGGCTTCATAAATTTGGACCATCTAAACGTGGACGGGCCACTTAAAGGGGAACAAATGAAAACGTGAAGTTCTTTAGAACGACAACTTCTATTTCTAGAACCCGACCATTTGATTTGATTTGATTTTATTGTTTCCAATTAGGTATGTTGAAAGATTAGTAAAGATTGTCGAGGAAAGAAGCCGCATTTGCACACTGTGATGTAGCCTCACCCCCTAAGCTATGCCTGAATCGCAGAAGATGCGGTACACTTTGTATAATGCATTAAAAGAGAGGCCACTAGGAATCGCAATTATATATTGCGTAAAAATAAAGAAAACGAGTTTGAAAAAAGAGATATCCATAATCAGATAGTACAGCCATGGCATTGACAACATTCATAACATTCTAGGGAGGGGATAACAATAAGGTTTGAATTTATTTGCTGTTAATAAAATGTTAATTGCTGAAAGGTTTAACCTGCTGTGTCGTATCAATTTAGCAGTCTTGGGATATTATTACATAGCATTTGAATACTATATTTCTAAAGAGCAGAGCCTTTGATACTTCTCTTGAACAGTTGGTGTAAGAATATATAAAGAGACACAGAGGTTGGAAAGTTCTACAAGCAAGGTATTATTTTGTTTGGCACTAAAATATTGCTGTCGCAGAAATGTGCATTTCTAGTTGTGATGGACATGAGTTATGTGATATTTCTGAAAGAGGCTTTAATTATTCTCCGGATACGTTCCGTTAACTACATGTAATAGTTTCTTCTGCAGGCGAAACAATTTGTTAAAGTTAAACTGAGTTGTGGCGTCTCATACAAGATACCCAGCATGAATGACCAATAAAACAGAGTATTGTATATGAGTAATTTCATAGATACAGGCAAACTACATATGATCCCACTTAAAACACATGTTATGCGGTTAAGTTTTTGGACTACCGAGCATACGTGGTTTGTCCCATAGCAAGTGCTGTAAAGGTGCTTGAAAGAACCCTTGCAGTACACACGAATTCAATATTTCTAGATCTGTACATCAATGTTTGATCAGAAGAAAGATTCCTGCCCTTGGTCTGAAATATTACTCCTTTTCTTTTTGCTCTATTTACTCTTATACAGTTCTCCGTAGACCAACGGGATAGACACAACAGGAAATTATTTGCCATAGTAAACAAGCTACTGTGTGTACTGGACGAAATGACGACAGTTGTTTCGTCAGCGTAATTTATAAATTTCGCTTTTTCGTATATTGAAGTATTATTGTTAGCGCACAAATTGAAGAGCGACGCCCCCAGAATACCATAACGGGGCACCACAATACATTTCTTTCGTTGCTGATATGTCACACCCTACAGGAAAAAATCGGGTCAGTTGAAAATATAAGCTGTTCGTAATGCAAATACAATTTCTTTAATTCATTATATTTATTTTCTAGAGTAAGCTTTTGGTATTAATGTAGTGAGAACGACTGAGCAAAGTCGGCAAATAAGCTGAATGTTAACAGCTCATGTGCGAAAGTGTGGAATATATATATATATATATATATCTATATATATATATATATATATATATATATATATATATTATTTTCTTTTAAGAAGATCTAATTCAGTGGACCCATTCTTGCGAAAACTCTGTTGAGCGTTTTAAATTAAGCTGTATTTTATCACAGCAGAAAGACTATAACCACCACGGGTGCTTTGGGTGCTAAAATCAATTTTTAACTACCTCGAAAATAATTAAAAATAACTTACCTGCACATATCACCGTACGTCAGCAATGCGAATATATAGAGAGATATAGAATGGCAAGTGCACAGGTCGCATATTCGGCGTGGCGCTTCCTTTGCTACCATACGTTGGCAGTTACCAATCAGTGAACGAATAGAAAAATCTAACGCAATATTGCTACCGATGAATTAACAACACAAATCATCACAGGAAGAGCTATACAAATCCACAGCGGTCATCAGCATATAACAGTAAATGTAAATAATTGCAATAATGCAAGCGGTATTCTTGCGACATCGAGAATTGTAAAAATAATAAGCAGAACATATCAAAGGTCTCTTCAAGCAAGAGTACACGCACTATCAACTTTAGCGCGGCGTGCCATGGCGAGAGTGTGAAATCTGTATGTCCTCCTGACTACCACCGTATGAACCTTCTCAGATCCAGCCATATGAATGGTTAGATTGGAAGAACATGCGCGAAATGTTCATTCCAGATATGAAATTACCTGAACGCGAAGCGTTGCGAATGCCGTTTAGATTTATTCCGATGTGATTGTGAAAAATGATAAACTGTTACTTTCAAGGGGCCACGGGTTGTATGGATGGGAAAACTAGAAGTACGCGTGCCTCGAACACTATGAAGCAGCACGAAAGCACATGTTTCAGCTTCGGACTTAGCACTAGCTGAATTCCGCTGCGTCCTCACTTCTCTTTGAGACAGACAAGCTTCAGTCGCGTTAAGGACGGAAACCCATACCCTTTGAGAATACAAGGAGGCCTTACTTCTTGAATGGGCCTCACGTATATGAACACACAACTGTTGCACAGATGTGCGATACGCTAAAGCACTATAACGCTCGGAAATGGGACCGCATGATATACCGGATGTAGCCTGCAACTGATCCTGGATATTCCTAGGGCATGCTAACACAACACCGTCCATTATTCACGCTAATCTATACAGCAGGTTAGAGTGACTGCCAGATGCGTGGATTTGTCTTGCCCTGGTCATAAATACCAGTAACCCCGTGATACTGCAAGGTAGACGGTATCTCTGGAGTAGAATGAAAAAAAGATAGGACGGCATCTTTCACCTTTTGAGTAATGCTCTGCGGCGTTTCAAACGAGAATGCTTCGTTTCTGAGAAACTTGTTATAGACAACGCAGGCCGAATCGTTGTCGTAGGATTGGGGGACGTAGAGTTTTCCGCTGTCCCACAGGGAATCTCTGCAGATCTATAAAAATAAAAGAAGCCAATGACACTTCAGTTCTTAGCCACTTACTTGATTAGATGTGATAATCTCGCTTTAAATAAATATGAACGCCAGCGTGGACACGAAGACATGCCATGCCATGCACACACACACACGCAATAATATATATATATATATATATTATATATATTATATATATATATATATATATATATATATATATATATATATAACTTAAACCTAGAGACAATTACGCCTAGAAAGCATAGGGGAAGCTATTGAAAACCCTAATTATGATATTGTAATTTTTGGTTTAAGTAGAGAGAAATTAAAGTGGACGAAAAGGAAAACCTGCCTCCGGTGGGAGAGATTTATAACGGCGTTAGAGATTGCCTCCTGTGTTAGAGATTCATAACGGCTTTCTGAGGGTGAGCTTTGTGGGTGCCGGAAAGAACGCTTAGAGCAGAGCCCACGGGCTCAACCTGTTGCAGGAGGCAAAGAACAAAATGAGCCGATAGGCGAGAGAGGAAGCAGGCAGTGCAAAATGGGAGGAAGTCCACAAAACCGAATTCAGGGAATAGTGCAGTGCTCGCAGCCGAGAGTACGACCAATGATGGATGTGCTTTGTTGGGTGTCGTCTCTCCAGCGGCCCCTCTAACCAATTAAGAGAGTGTTTAGCACCATTTCTTTCATCCCCTTTAGTTACCGTCTGGAAATACTCGACAATTCCTGTTCCCACTCCAGTGGTGGTAGAGAGAGAGCCCCTATTGCAGTGCCATCATGGGTGTCTGCACCCGAAAACAAAAGCAGATAAGCAACTTGTCCTTCCTTTCGTGAAAAAAATGGAAAGAAATCAA
>JABSTT010003982.1:0-28055 GCA_013339685.2 Hyalomma asiaticum | reverse complement strand
ACATTTATGTTCTTGGCTACATTTACCCTTGGTATTTTGTAGATGATGTGTGGGGGGGGTTCACACAAATTGGCCTCACAGGTCACCTTGGCTTCAAAATTTTGTGTCGGTGCTCCTCTTTTTTTTGACTCTATCTGTTATCACTGTCATAGCATGATGTACCACTATTTTTTATGGGTTGCTGAACACTGTCAAGAGTGAAATTTCTAATAGTAATTGTACATTTGGCCTCGCCATGGTGGTCTAGTGGCTATGGTACTCTGCCGCTGATCCGAGGGTCAGGAGATCAAATTCTGGCCACGGTGGCTACATTTCGATGGAGGCGAAATGTTGAGGCTTGTGTGCTGGTGCGATGTCAGTGCACATTAAAGCACCCCAGCTGGTCAGAATTTCCAAAGTCCTCCACTACGGCATCTGTCATAATCACAGCTGCTTTTGGGATGTAAAAGCCCAAAAAACAACAATAATTGTACATTTGGAAATAATTGAATTATCCATACTTTCGTCAAGCTTCCGGCCTCTGTTTATGTACCTAGCCTTTCCCAAAGGCTCTGCTCTCGTCTAGTATGATTTCTTGGTATAGTTTTACATGTTATAAAACTTGTCATCACTCCAGTGGTAGTAGCGATAAGTATTGTGTGGGTTGATGATGCTGTTTTCATTTCACTGTAGGTCGCTTAAGTTTCAGGACCAGTATTTTGTTGCAATGCCTTTTACATTGCTAATGCCATTTCATCCTTTTAAGCTTGGCCAGTGGTCATAGCATTGGTCTGCTCATGTTATCAATGGGATCATCAGGCTGAGTGGTGGATAAGACTAGCACAGAGTAAACAGTAAAGCACAAGCACCTCTACAAGATAGTGACTTGAGTGTGAAAATGGTAGTGACAGAAAGTGTGCCTGTTGGCAGGGTCCTTTGTAATATCAACTTAGTTTGGTTTAGCCATAACTCGTGGGTCAATTTTAGGGGTGTCCAAATATTCTAAATTTCGAATAACTTTCAAATGGCACTCGCCATTCGATTCGATTTGCACTGAATTTTAGTATTTGAACTATTTGAAGCTGGTAATTAAGGGAAAGAAATGTGCTGTCTTGTGACAAGTGGCCCATTCCCGCATTACACCTGTGTCCTGCATCGAAACGAACACTTGTGCTGCAGGAAAGCTAACACTCCAGTATTGCGGGAAAGCTAACACTCTTGTACTGTGCTGAAGTTAGCTCAGCTTTCTCTTCTGCAGTTCTCTGAGTGTTCTTCAGGACTTGAGAATGGCACTGTGGGAGTACACAAGTCGTGGAATAAATTCTTTCGCCCATGCTTAGCTGCACACTTCTTCATAATTTGGCATGGCGTTATTTAAAAAATATTTTAAAGTGTTCCATAATTATTCGAAAGATATTTTATTAGATTCGCACCTGAACACAAGTATTTGAATTTGCTTCACATTCAAAATTTTGCTATTCGCACAGCTCTACTAAATTTGTTCCCCTTGTATGAGGAACAAAAGAAAATGAAGGGGGGCTGACTGCACCACCAAAAAGTATTTCTTGCTCAAAGCCACTTCTACACTAGTAAAAAGGGTGGGGGGGTAGTGTTCCTAAGTAGTCAGTTTAGTGGAAAAGCCCATTGGGAAAAAAATAAATAGATTCAGAAGCCAAGCCAGCAGTGTGCTTGTTGATGTAGATGATGCGAATTGGAATGGCAGTTAGAATATTAAGCAGTGAGAATGTGGTACAAATGCATCGACATGTTTGTGTACATGTGCCTTTGGACTTTACGAGAACAGGTTTTCCTACTAGTTGGTGCTTTTAAATGCTTCAAGCTGCAGTGTCTGAAACTTAACACAATTATGGTGCTCTGTGCTTGTGCAGCCTTGTTAGGAGGCAGCCAAACAACTAAAACTAGAGGCTGAAGGTCGACAGCAGCTTCTGCCTAATCTGTGGGTTTAGTCAATGCACCATTGTCTAGAGAAACGAAAAGAAGAAAAGCTGGTTGAACTGGAAGCTGACATCCACGATGAACAGTTCCTCTTCTCAGATGTGAAGTACATATCTTCCCATTTCAGCCTGTCCTTATTGTAGCACAAAGTCTTCATTTTCGTGTTCCTGCTACAGTTTTATACAACTCAAGTCTGCAGTGAAGCCCCTCCCACGCCCTTATAACCTCCAGCCAGTGCACCTCCACGAAGCTTCAGATAGTTCCTTCTTTGAACTTTCCACATTACCAAAATAAAGCGAGCGCAGCAACAATAATGAATAGGTGCATAAAATTTTGTCTTTTTTTCGTTTATTAGAGTGGAACATGAAAAGACGAATTTCTTATTGAGCTGAAATGAAGCGCTTGCAATGCAAGAACCAGTCATACGCAGCAGGCGCAGCCTTTTGCAGATTGAAGCGCTCAGACTCCATACATTTTTGCCCATGCTTCTTGCACGTCCCATGGCTTCTGCTGATGAAAGGACTCAAATACAGCAGATGCTCTGCTGGTACCAAAAGCTTCAACTCGGTGCCATGTTGAAAAGGGTGCATCATGACAACTTTGTTTGCTGCTGTGATCAGATTGGCTGGCCGAGTAACACTGACTCGCCGGGTCTGTCTGCCCTTGTTGCCTACTGCTGTTTTTTTAAGTTGTACCCTACTATGCCGTCCCGCATGTGTCTGCAAATTTTTACGAAAAAATACCACCTATTCATGCCGTAATAGCGATACTAAATTTGCTACTGCAGCTGTGGCCCTTTAAACATTAAAGTGCCCTCCATTTCAACTGCCGATATCAGGCTCGATAGACTATCGACTCGAAGGCCATTGAAACCGCCCGTGTAGCAGCTCAAACATGACTTTTGAGTCGATGGACCATTGGTTCGAAGGCCTTCGAAGTGCCCATGTGACATTAGTATTATTCTTTGAAATAAACCTCACGGATATTTCGTGAAACGTTTTTCCTCAAAATGGCATTTTTGACCAATTTGTGATCTGGGAGGTACCATATCTCTGTTTCTTCTAGTCGAATTTCAATAAATCTTTTTTTTTGTCGGGAAGGTGGGCAATAGCAGATTGCAATGGGCCTGAAATGTGACCATATAGTATTGCATAAAGTTTTTAAAACTTATAATTGGCTTTAGGTGCCAATCTCACTTTCCACATACAAAAGTTTGACATGCTGTAATTTGGGCTAAAGTTTGTCAAAAACATTCATTCTTGTTCATTGCACTCTCTGATCATACTAGATCATTTTTATGACCTATTTTTTCTTGTAAAATCTAGTACCTTTGAACAAGCACTCCTCCCAACCAGTCTCCACTGAGGCTAGTTCGGAACATGAATTTTTTTAGTTTTCTGAAAACTACTCATTACAAATGAAAACCAAGTACATATTTAAAATCAGCATGTTAAGATACATAAGTGGTGCAGCAAGTTTGATGAGAATGTGAGCCTAAATAAGAAAAGTAGTTTTTAAGTGGGGTGTCCCCCTTAATGGAGTAAGGCGTTTCACTTAATGTTCACTTTTCAGGGCAGTTCTGTTCTAGGGAGAGGCAGTGGAGCATTAATTAGTATGAATGTTCATTCCACTGTCGTTATGGCCACAGCCCATATAGGTTAAAGAGATTTTAGATTCAGGAGACCCTTCTTGTTCAGTTCTTTTATTTCCTTTTCGTGTGCCCTTTTTTTACTGCATGCAGTTTTGTAAATATTCGCCATGTTTAAATTAGTTATATATTTGAATTAAGAGCCAAATGGAGTAGAATATTATAATTCATTTAGTTTTTTGGAGTCTTTACACAAAGTTTGTGGCACTATAAATACTGCATGATTAATATGTACGTTTGTTTATTTATGATTAAAATATGCCTCAATGCTCCATCACGAAGGAAGTTTTAAAAACGTGTTTGCAACGAAACCGTTTGGTAAAAGTCATACTCTGTGGTACATTATGCAGAAAATTTCTGCGGAAAATGAATTGTGAAAAGCACTTTAGGACACCACAGAAGAGTCTCATCCTGTGTTCACTTTCTTACAGCCTGACTGATCTTGCGTGCAAGGAGTTGGAGTACAAGCGGAAGGTTCTACATCTGGCCAAAGAAGTACAGCAGTATTGCATGCCCCAGGAACAGAAAAGCAAGGCAAGTACAGTTCGTCCTCATAAAGCCTCACCAGTTGTTCTTGGACACTTCCATTTCACTTATTCATGAATCATTACCCTGGGTAATATTTTCAAAAATTTTCCATTTCCTAATAAACTTTATACTGCATGATTCTTTTTCATACTCATAACTAATACGACACCTGCCACATCAAACGAATTTTCCATAAGATGTACGATTAGACTTCTTGCGCTGGTGTTTCGAATCGTATGTGCAGCGCCACTGTGGACACTGGCAGCGGCTGCTGGGAAAAAAATGCACGTTCCTTCCTCACTGCCGGCCAGGCCAGCTGGGCCTCGGCACGCACAAGTGTCCGTACACAGCAGGAAACTTCTACTTCCTCACACTGTTGCATATGTGGATTGCATAACAGCTTTAAGGACATGATCAGGAGGCTGGCGTAGGTGAAGGTTTATTGGTTTCTCTGGGAATGACTAGATGATGATTGGGACAGCGTTGGTTGGAGCCATACGTCACGTGCATCGAAGCTGCCTCTTGTTGGAAAATATGATTTTATGGATTCGCAGGGTGACTCATCCACAAGGCAGTAATGGCATGAAGTACCCAATCACTCGCATCTCTGCAAAATGTTCAACATGCACAGATGCACACGTCTTTCGGACTCGGGTTCTCATGATAGGCTGTCATGAGACCAATTGGGCAAAAAGCTCACTTTCACATATTCAAAAAGGTGATCTTGCACAATCGAAATACACTCATGGATAATCAGGTTTGATATTTTGCATTGTGTCCATGCAGCTTAACATGTGTCGGTTGCTTATTGTACGGAACACATGGGAGGTACGATGTGAGTCATTGGATATTTACGTACAGGGCCACCACCATCAGAGGTGCAATAAGTTCGTACAATGTTTCTTTTGTGCAGTGGATAACAAGTTTAACAAAAAGGTACTCTAGGTCTATTCGCTCACAGTGGCACCCGTTTCCATACAATTCATAGAACAAATTAAACCAGCCTGCTCAATTATGTAGGGTTGCAATGGTGCCTGAGAAAATAATTCTAATCGATGATGATTTTATACTGCAGTGTAATCGGCCACCGCCCGATAGCTATAGTGTGCTTATTCGACATGCTTAAAGCTCTTCAGACTTTACAAGACATCCACCGCTTTAGGACATTCGTCGCCTCCCGTCCCCACGCAAAGTCCGAAATTGCTTGTCAACCCCTCCGGCCCCACCACTGACGGCAGCGCCCTTCTGAACTGTCTCCCTATATTGCTTTAACACACTTCATTGTGAGGTTCAGTCCTCCTTTTTCAACAAATCAGTCTTGGAGCAAACCTTATCATCGTTCCTTCGTGGGCTCCTGCAGAGCGGCTCAAGCCATCTTGCTGGTTAAGGTGCAGCAAGAAGTCAGAAATGAGTGCATGCACTGGTCAGGGCACAAGTGATCCTTCTACAACAGAAGCCAGTAAAAGAAAAGGCGGTTTCTTTGAGAGGGGGGGTCTTTTGTAGTGGTTGCGTTGGGCGGCACCAAGCACCGGTGGTGCTCCGGAAGGAACGACACACACACAGTTCCACACCACGTCCACCTAACCCCCTGGCTGTAGCGAGGGTGTTTATATATATCAAATGGCGGCGCCCCCTGGCGCCATACAACAGAACAAAGTATATTACAATATACAACATTTCTCCTCCCCTTAACAAAAAAGAATTAAGCTATATGTAGTCTTCCAGGTACCGTGGACGCCGGCGCTCTCGTTGAGGCCGTGCCGATTGGTGTAGTGGTTGAGGTCGTGACGTGAGGGACGACAATCGTTGGCGTGACTCTGATGACTCCACGTCTTGCCGAAGCTGCGCATCTTGGGTGTCTCGAGGTTCCTGCAGACTTACAGGCGGTGACACAGTGGGTGGCACAGAAGGTGGCCAAGAAGGTGGCACAGTGTCTGTTTGGGGTATCGGTATCAGATAATCGTACCGTTGTAGTGATTGTGTTGGGGGCTCTTTCAGTGTGATCTTGGAGAGCTTTGACGCATGCCAGATAGTGCTGTCATTCAGACGATAAGTGTTACGGGCTACCTTGGAATAAATTACCCTAGGGCATGAATACTGGGAGGAAGCTTTTCCTTGTCCTTTCTGATGCACCCGTACTTGGTCACCAGGTTGAAAGGAATTGTGGTAGGCAGGACGTCTGCGATTAGCATCCTCCTGCATTTTACGCTGATAGCATTCATCACGTTGTCGCAGTTCCTGGTGCTCGTTATATGGGTTCTCATGAAAACTGTGCGTGGAGAAGCCTACAATATGCAAACGCGTTCGAGGCTTGCGACCACGCAGCAAGTAAAACGGAGACAACTTAGTTGCAGTGTGCGGAATGGTTCGGTATATTGCGACGTAGTCGAGGACAGTCCTTTTTAGAGGCCTTCGTTCCTGAAGGGCACACTGAATGAATGACTTGAGAACGCGGTTAAACCGCCCAACCTGCCCGTTAGATTGGGGGAAATAAAGTGAAGATCTGATGTGCTTGATTCCCTCTGTAGTAAGATACGTTTCGAACTCAACAGAGGTGAACTGGGGGCCATTATCAGTGATGATTTTCTCAGGCAGTCTCTCTCTAGAAAAAACTGAGGTTAAAAAGCCTATTACCGATTGACCAGTTACACATGGTGTAAACATCACCTCGGGCCACTTCGAGTAGTAGTCTACCATGACTATGGCATACCGACAGTCTTGAGGGGCTGAATGAAATGGACCCATTATGTCTACAGCCACCTTCACCCAGGGTCGGAGAGGATAGTCGGTCGGCTCTATGGGCCCCTGGCGACTCTTGGCCGACTTGTCAGCACTGTTGCAAGTTTGACAGTCGCGTACATACTGCTCGACATGTTTGCGAAAAGCTGGCCACCAGTAGGTGCAGCGAATCAGGTCTTGCATTCTCACTATGCCTGGGTGCCCTGCATGCGCGTGTACGAGCACTTGTTTCTGTAGTTGGCTGGGAAGGACAACTTGGTCCCCTCTCAGTAGGATGCTATCTACCACCGAAAGTTCGCTCCTGACCTCGTAGTATGGATGCAGTTCTTTAGGAAGTTTGTTCTTTGCAGGCCAGCTATTTATAGTATATTCCAGGACTTGTGTTAGTGATTGGTTACAGGCCATGGCCTGTTGTACTTCAGACTTGGATATCATGGCCTCAACCCGGGCGACTACTTCTTCCTCAAAAGCAAAAGAAGGTTCATAAGTGTCAAGGGGGTTGCGAGAGAGGGCATCTGCTACCTTATTCTGCTCGCCTTTGCGATACTGGACGGTGAATGTCTAGTTGAGAAGACGAGCTGTCCACCTACCTATTCTTAGTGGTTTCCTCCCAGAGCCCTTTTCAGACAAAAGAGTAGCCAATGCCTGGTGGTCCGTGATTAGCGTGAACTTTCTTCCCCAGAGGTAGACATGCCACTTTTCACAAGCCCATAAACAAGCCAAAGCTTCTTTTTCGCCAGTGGAGTACCTGCGTTCAGCTGGAGAGAGAGAACGAGAAGCAAACTGAATAGTTCGAGTGTTTTCTCCATCGGTCTGTTGCAAAACAGCACCAAGCCCGTAATCGGAGGCATCTGTGGACACCACAATAGGAAGAACTGGGTCAAACAGTGATAAAATGGGCGCATCATGGAGGTACTTTTTTACCTGCTGAAAACTATTTTCAGCAGCCACATCCCAGTTGAATAGGACATCTTTATGCAGCAAATGCCGAAGTGGCTCCACTACATGGGCCATGTGTGGTACAAACTTGGAATAATATTCAGTCAAACCAAGAAAAGAGCGCAGTTGGGTCGGATTGGAAGGGCGGCTAAACGTCTCAACCTGCTGAATGTTCTTCTCAAGGGGGGATATGCCCTGTGCGGAAATCTTGTGTCCGATGAATGACAGTTCTGGGACATCAAAGACGCACTTGTCATTTAGCTTTAACCCCGAGGAAGCTATCCGAGTGAGAACTTTTTCCAGGTTTTCATCATGCTCCTTTTGAGTGCTACCGAAAACGATGATGTCGTCAATGAAAAATTTGACACCAGAACAGCCCGACAGAATTTGGTGCATAAGTTGTTGAAACGCAGAAGGGGCGGAAGCGAGCCCAAAACACACTCGCTTAAAACGAAAAAGGCCCTCATGCGTTACGAAGGTCGTCAAGTCGCGACTGTCTTCATGTAGTGTTACCTGGTGATAGGCCGAGGCGAGATCTAACTTGGAGAACCATTTAGCACCTTGAAGAGACTGCAGCAGGTCTTCCGCATGAGGCAACGGAAAGCTGTCAACAATGATGGCCTGGTTAGGTGTGCGCAGATCCACACACATTCGAATGGCTCCGTTCTGCTTGCGAACAACAACAATGGGAGACACCCATTTTGACGCAGAGACGCGCTCTATGACGTCTTGTCGTAATAAGTTCTCTATTTCCTGTTTGACTGGTTCTCGCAATGTGAGAGGCAGCCGCCTGAGCTTTAAGCGTTGTGGTGAGACTTCAGCACGTATCCTGACCTGATGGGTGACACCGTCTACAAGGCCAAGGCCGGGAGTAAACAAGTGTTCAAAATGATTGAATCTGTCTGGTAGGTGGCCCACCGTACCTGATGTGATGTTTTGAGATGTGTTAGATGGCATACGTGGCAACTCACGGGGAGACGAGGGCAGTGCGCCCGAAGAAAACTCGGAATTCACTGGAACTGGCTGTGTGCTGGTGCCGCAGCATTGAAGGCTGTCGCCTGCGAGAATCATATCAAGTTTGTGGGTTGCATCAATACCAAGAAGAGATCGTCCATTTGTTACAACGTAGAACAGTATCTCAGCAGTGCGATTTCGGAACGTTACCAGAGCTTGAAAACACCCGAGAAGTGGAACGATAGTCCCTGAATAATCTCTCAGTTTTTTGGGGGCAACTACCAGTCTGCAATCAGAACCTGACGGTTCGACAAAATAACGCGTAAACAATTCTTTAGACAGAATGGAAACTGACGAGCCAGTGTCTATAAATAAAGATAAAGGCTTTCCGTTCACCTCAACATCGGCGTAAAATCCCGGTGTGCGGAGATCCGGTTGGGTGTCTGACAGGGCCATAGACTCGACACGATCCGAACGCCTAGGCCTGGAGGGACTGGAGGCTTGCTGACGCCATGCCGGTGGTGACCGCGTGGAGGGTCTACTGCGACACACAGTGGCAAAATGTCCCCTCTTGGAACACTGGTAGCAAACCTTGCCACGCGCGGGGCAGTTCTGAGTAGGAGCATGCTGATAGCCACAGTTGGGGCAGCCAGTTGCAGAATGGGGTGGCCGGTTGTGATGCTGACACGTCGACAAAGGTGCAGCGAGTTGCCGAGGGCGGGGTTCGGTAGAAGGTGTGAAAACCCGCGGCAAAGGACGGCGCTGCGCCGAACTTTGATGTAGCGCTGTGTTTAGCTGTACAAGTGCTTCAGGCTCGTATTCTTTGAGGCGACGCTGGACGCGGTCAGCATCGTTGATGATCTTCACGGCCTTCTCAAACGTAAGCGTCGGCTCCTCGACAAGCAAACGTTCATGTAGCCGCGTAGAAGTCAATCCAATGAGTAATTGTTCGAGCAGCAGCTGGTCCTTCAGCTCACCGAAGTCGCACTGGTTAGCTGTATCTTGCAATTCGAAGAGAAAATCCTGTGGGGAAGACCCGCCTCGCGCGAGGTTCCGAAACGAGAGTCTGGCTGTGGCTACTGCATCTGGAGGGCTGAACTTGGCCGTTAGTGTTTGCACCAATAAGGAGTAGGCGTCTTTGGTTGACCCCGGCGTTTCCGATGCCGCGGCGAGTGCAACCCGTGCCTGCCTCTGACCTTCGGCTCCAAGCAGTGTTTTCAGCAGTGTGGCTTTGCGTTCCGCGGAAAAACTTTCGCCGCCAGCAGCAAGCACGTATGTTTCAAAATCTTCAAGCCACCGTGTCCACGGAACTGTTGGTGTTTCCAGCTGGTTCCAAAACCCGCGCGGCTTTCCTATCAAGTCGGCCATGTCGCAGCTGTGTGGCGTTGCGTTGACCTTACTGGGGCGGTGGCTCGCTATCTGCGACGCGATAAGCGGCGATGCGCTAAGAGCGAGGGCTGCCGAAGAGCGAGGGCTGCCGTTCGCTGGGATGCAAGCAGACCGGAAGGGTATCGCCGCATCTGATGTTGCCGATGATCTGCTTCATGGCTGCTGGTTGCAGTTGGCGAGCGGCGGAAGGTGGAAGGCTTTCAGGATGCATGTCGGCTGCGCCATTGTAGTGGTTGCGATGGGCGGCACCGAGCACCGGTGGTGCTCCGGAAGGAACGACACACACACAATTCCACACCACGCCCACCTAACCCCCTGGCTCTAGCGAGGGTGTTTATATATATCAAATGGCGGCACCCCCTGGCGCCATACAACAGAACAAAGTATATCACAATATACAACACTTTTCATGTCAGTTTTTCTTCTTCCAGGCTGCTAATGCGCCATGTAAATCGAGCAATCAGCAGCTTTCTGCTATTGCACACCGACCATGAAACTATCGAACATGCCAGGTATGGTAGATTAATTTTATAAATGGAAGCTTCAGATTTCCACGCATATAATAGGAATTTATACGAAGTTTGCACGTTTCTAAATCCACATCCCAAGCCATGTTCACTCTGCAATACGCTGACCGATTTCTGATGGATCGAAGGCACAGCGGAGTCCTCTTGCAGGCAGTATACATGATTAGCGGCGCATAAGTCACCCTGGTGAGCCAAGTTGCTCCTTCTGAAATATCTGTCCACGTTGGTGATCAATGCCTGTAGCCACGAAGCAGCAAAGGTCGCTTTGCGATGCTACTTCGAGTGATCTACGCGCCAAAAAGATAATGCACACCCTTCAAGATTAGCAGGGGTTGGGAACGAGCACTTAATGCTCATTCTGGCTGCTGTGCGGTCGGAGAATGGTGACGCCGCCAAATGCGTGCAAGGCCTATTGGCAGCCACTGTACAATATTGCGAATAAGACCTGATTTCTATAGAAAATTGATTTTAGAGAGTAAAAAATTTTGAATACCACATTGTTGCTTCACCACAGTACCCCAGTGTCATGCAGGGAAAGCTCATTACGGAGAGGGAGCTTTCACGGGATTCAGCATGTGTTCACTACGTGTGTGCATGTATGTGTGGTATAATTACGAGTGCTATCTTTAAAGGAAATCATTCGGAGCTCAGAAAAGTAAAGCTTTGAACTGGTTCGCGAACCAGTTTACGAACCGGTTAAGTGCAGTAAACTTCATTGACCATGACAGTGCTGGTTATGCTAGTCTGAAACACAGCACGGCTCAAGTGGCAGCATGAGAAGTTGATCAGGACTGGAACTGACATACACACGTCCCGTTCGAGTTGTCCTTCATAGAAAATGCTGGGGAATGTCTTGGGACACTAGAAATACAAGGCAATCCCACAGTGGCAAGGATGATTCATACTTTAAATGGGCACTAAAGTGAAACGGTAAATCATTTTACACTTATAGTTGATTAAGAAGTCTACTGTCTTTTCTTTTGCCATCCTGAGTTAAATATTAGAAGAGAAACTGAAGGCCAAAGTCTCATTTTTTTCACGCTGAAACCTGAGCGCTCAAACACGAGCATGACATCATGGATTTCAAGATCTTTTATTGTATTTCGACCTTCTAGGCTCAATGGAATTTCATGAAGCTCGCTAAGTCATTTCTCTGGTCACCTAAGAACTCAATGCGATTCATTTTCGCCTGTTAGTAATTATGTAGGTCTTAGCAGGCGCCTTCGAAATCTATGACGTCAGAGTTAATTGGTGTGGGAACTTCAAGTAGGTGTTGCCACCTGTGTTAATTTTCGCATGTTTTCTCATTTACCGAGCACTTTCTCCAGACATGAGTGGTGCGTTTGGCATTGTGAAAAAGGGATTTACTCATACGAGAAAAATCGTTTAGCTCCTTAGAGTTGCTTTTGGGGCCTGTCTATGCAACAGGCCTGTCTGTTTTGGGGCCTTTCTATACTATTTAATTCCATCCTCGTTTCCAATCGTATATGCTGCTCTGCACTACCCACACTGAAGTTTTTTCATGCAGTGGAAAGCCTGCTAGCACATGATGATGACTTGTGGGGATTTATGTCCCAAAACCCCCATATGATTATAAGAGATGCTGTAGTGGAGGGCTCCGGAAATTTTGGTAACGTGCTCCGACATCGCACAGTAGATGGGCCTTAACATTTCGCCTCCATCGAAATGCAGCTGCCGTGGCTGGGATTCGATCCGGCAACGCTCGGATCAGCAGCCAAGTACCATAGTCACTAGACCACCATGGCGGGGCTGCTAGCACATCGGAAACAGTTAGTGATGTTTTCACATAAACCAGCTAAACTTAGTCAAAATATCTAGAGCAACAAGAAAGTGGTCGTGTTATGAGTATTGCTTTACATGGCAAGCCTTTGCGGACCTCAGACACACTGATCTGCTCTCTTTTGCATGTCTTTATTTCTAGTGCTATTAATAAAAGTATCGAGTGAAACAGTGGGAATTTATATGAATGTTCGAAGGGCTAAATTTTTGAGCTGAGTTGGATAACAGTGTTAGACAGAAACGATTATTCAATGTCGAGTAAAACCGAAATAAATTAAATTTTTAGTACAGTCTGCTAGCCGGAAAACAGATGCCCTGTATAAATTGCGCTCCACGACAGGATTGCATCCGGAGATTCAGATTCACTCTGACTTTAGTAATTAAAAAAAGGGGCATTTATATGGCATAATTGTGTTTTTTTTGGGAGTACATCTCGGTGGAAGACTCACAATCATGAATGCAAACATGCAGAGAATACCTATAGAATAATTAGATCCATCTAAATTAAAAGAGGATTGATCGGTTGCATACATATGAGACTTGCTTAAAGGCTGCTGTCAAATATTCCAAAGTTGCGATGCAAGGCCGACACAGATATGACTGTTCTCCATTCTCTTTTAAACACATACATTCAGCACTTGGTGGTGTAAACATCGCAGTTTTTTTTTAGAAAATGGTTTTATTAGCTAGGTGGAAATTTGAATATGTTAAAAACAATTTATGTTTTCAGGATCTACTCTAGCTCGCCGAATTGCGTTAATGCTCACAGGCTATTCCAAAGAGAAAAAATAAATAGTTGTGATTGTCTTAAAGAAGGAAAGCCGTTTTCCGTAGCCCTTGTAGGCATCGTGGCTGTTGCGAATAGCCCACTGCAAGAGCCGACCAGCAGGAAGCGTGCCGAAGACCCCTTGTCCCATTGACAACGACCTGCAGGCATTGGGATTTCGGGAGTAGAAAGCCGAGGAGAGCGACTAGAAATAAAATGTTATTAGGTGTTTCTTTACATGCCTTGCATGATGGAAAGATAGTGCTGAGAGCAAACTCGGCAGCTCATTTGGGGGCTCATCTCTCCAACGCCCACGGTGACTGGCCCCAAGTTGTCAACTCCACCCCCTCTTCATGTCTGCCTCGAGTGAAAGGGGGAGGCATCCCTTCTAGATGATGACAGGTCTTTGATGAATAGTGCAATTAGCACACGCCTGTGGGCGAACCTTCGCAAACACAGATCTCACCAATGTATCCTCAGCACAAGCACTCAAGTGATGTTCCTGGCGTGCAAAGTCGAAGCGCCCACACACACGCACAAGAAGTATTGTCGTTTGGCAGCGCCATGCCGTCGTGGCCACACCTGGTCCAGGGGAATGCGGCTCATGTGCATGACGAATACCTTTACCGCAGGCTGTGATCCCACCGTGTCCAACAAGCCAGAAAGGCTGTTTTTGGATGGTTAACAGCAAGACTTGCGATGGCTTTGTAACACGGCCCAGAGTATGGTGGAAAGAAATTGAAAGAGTGGAAAGGTGAAGCATGCAGTATTGGAAGCTCCGGAAGTTTTGATCGCCTGAGGTTGTAAAAGTGCAAGGCCATTAGCATTTCACTGCCATCAAAACGTGAGTGCACCGCTAGACCACTGCAGCAGGAAAGAAGGGGCATTTGTAGGGCTAAACTCAATCAAATAAATAAGCCAATAAATAAACCGACAGACAAAAAGGCCGGAATCAATCATAGCAACAAGATGCTGCGGGCAGGTCGTAGCACTGTAACTATTTTAAGCGCTTTGTTCCGAACCAATAAACGATGCAATTTTTTTCAGTTCAGGTTCGGGTTCAAGGACGTACAGAGAGTGCCGGTTCGGGTTCAGTTCAGGCCAGAATTGCAGTTCGCGTATGGTTTTCGGTTCGCTTCGGGACCCTGCTTCTGGCCTCATGCGACAGCTTTTCGTCGTTGCCCTTTTTGATCGTGTGTAACGAATCCACACTTCTGCATGGTCGCTTCATCCTTGCTGCTGTTGTCACACAACTGTCGAGCACTTTTCCCATCACACTCTCACATAAGTGTCATCGTGTGTACTAATGCACATGGCATTGCGTATTGTGATACAGTGCTCGCCCTCTCGCTCTTCTTTATAGTACTCATTCTTTTGCCTCCAACACAGGGTAGCAAACCACACAGTCATCTGATTAACCTTCCTGTCTGTCCTCTCATTCCTTTCTCTCTCTGTAAGGCAATATGTTAAACTTGATGACAACATATGAAAACATTCCAACACACTCATGCATGGCTTGTGCTGTGTGAAAACATGCAACAGTTTCAGTTGGCAAAACCCAGTCATATTGAAAAAGAAAGAACAAGTACGTGTAAGTGTTGCTTTTCCAAAAAGAAAATGCACAAAGATGTACAGTGAACACTGCCTAGAGCAAATCACTGACGGCCATACATCTTTGTTCTTTTTGCTTGTCACTGGGTTGTGCGAAAACCGCGAAAGCTTTTATGCACTTCTTGTTCGTCACTCGTGTGTTAAGGCAAAAGCATGATATCTTATTTCATTTCATTTTATTATACTGTCAGCCCAATGGGCTATAACAGGGGTGGAAAAATAAAGACTACAAGCATACATATTGAGAAATTAGGACTCCTATACAGGCATCTATAATAAACATGTAACAGTGATTGACAAAGGAGAGCCAAAAACACTACTCTGAAGTGCAAGCATAAAACGAACTATCTATCTTGGAACAGTGCAATATTTAGGTTTTTCACAAAAGAAGGTGCACATTCAGATGACGCAATGGAGTTCTGCAGCCTATTCCATTCACTGATCTCCTACGGAAAAAAACTGTACTTAAAGCAATCGTTGTGGGATCTGGGGTTGGAATGTGCATGTTGTGGTGGTGCCTTGATGTTTCCTCAGTTTTTATTTCTATTGCTTTGATTTGTCAATGTTTACTTGTTCCTTAATTATTAAAAGTAGTAATTTGAGCCTTTCATACTCACTCCTTTTTTCTAGTGGTTGAAGGTGGGCTAGTTTACAAAGCTCAGTAGGAGAGTGGAAATGCTGGTACTTATTAAAATGAAATGTGAAGCGAGTCTTTGTGTTCTATCAAGCTTACTGCAATTAGTAGTAATTAATAGACATGTGTGTTTCGTGCCTTTTATCATGAAGTACTTATTGATGCCTACACCTGTCTGTGCATTGCTTCTTCAGATGGGGCTGATGACCACCTCGATGAGGAGCCAGAACCTGCACCAAGCTGCACAAGAAGAGGTCACAAGTCGGAGCCCAGTCTCGCATCATCCAGCAGAGATGATGTTGAGAAAATGAAAGTAAAGTGAAAGCATGTGCAAACATTTGTCTCGCCTAGCTATTTGTTTGAAATTTGGCAATTTTAAGGTCCAGTACAAAATACCAAAGAGGTGCACGGCATCGCACGAAGCGCTTTCTGGTTTTACAGTCGAGTAACGTGCAAAATAGAGCTGTGCGAATAGCGAAACTTTGAGTGCGAAGCGAATTCGAGTATTTATGTTCAAGTGCGAATTGAATATTTTAAAAATAATTTTTGAATATTTCTTTACTAATACCATGTCAAATTATCGAGAAATGTTCTGTTAAACATGGGCAGAAATATTTATTGCATATCTAGTGTACTGCCACAGTGTCACTCCAAAGTCCTGGGGAACTGTCTGAAAAAAAATTTTGCAACAGAAGGCTGAGGTAACTTCGCTGCAGTATGCGAGTGTTAGCTTCGCCGCAGTGCACGGGTGTTAGCTTCGCCGCAGTACACAGGTATTATGTGGCGAAGCAGATTATATGCGGGAATGGGCTACTTAACACGTGACATAGCGTATTTTTGTCCCTTAATTTCCAAGTTCGAATAGTTCAAATAGTAAAATTTAAGTGCGAATCGAATAGCAAATGCTATTCGAAAATTATTTGAAATTTCAAATGTTCGCACACCCTTAGTGCAAAAGTGTGGGTACTGATGAAGTGTAGCTCTCATTGCCTGCACATTCTTCTTGGCATTTCTCAATCTACAACAAGATGTATGTAACAAGATAAATGTGATTTGTATGGCCAGCCTCTGCATTGAAGTTGCAAGGCTGCACGTAAAACGCTGGTCCTGGAGTAGACAATGTGCCTTGTATGTGGTGTGAATAAAAGTGAAAAGCTAAATCAAAACCAACTTATGTTTTGTACCGCCAATTGCTTCTTCTAAAATTTGGTATTTCACTATAGGAACTTCCACATTTTTCCAGCGAACTTTCCATATAAAAGTAGGTTCATTGATGGCATCAGCCAACAAAACAATGTAAGAGCATCTGTTTTGTAAGCTCTAAATTGTGTTTTTTCCTAAACCATGTTTTCCATCCAAAAAGAAAATGTTGAGTAATGAGGCTATACTATACTTGGGTAAAGTCAAGAAAAAAAGCGGCATCTCACCCTCCAGCTAATGGTTCTGCGCTATTAATGTGACATCGTGGCAGACCTCCTCTGCACCGCGCACAAGAGAGAAATGAGAACATGGCGCGGAGGCGGTCTGTCATAACATTGACAGAGTGGTAACATTGGCTGGAGGGGGGGTCGTTTGATGGGCAGATCCCGCTTTTTTCTTAACCTGTACATCAGTATAAAGTTACTTGCTCAAACAAAGCAATGAGATATGTATGCATGCCATGAATTGCTTAAAAGGAAAAAAATAGGTTCCATACATGTAACTGCAGCTCCCAAAATTGATGTACCATTTGAAAATGCATTGGAGCACCTACGTCTGTTGTAATGTATTTCTCGCAACAGGGCTTTAATGCAGATATATTCTGGAATGTTTCTTTAGCATTACCTTGCTAAGCTAGCTTGTCTGCTGTGCACTGGCACGGCTTATTTTTTCCTTTCTGTATGGGCAAAAGTATCTCGCAAAGAAGTATGGGACATGAGTGGAGTGTAATGTTCAGTTATCTCGAAATGAGCAATTCTCTTGCATGCAGGAGTGAGCCGCCAAGAACCGGACGTTTGTGTGAGTGAAAGTTGCTGAAGTGCCACTACACATCATCGATAAAGGGGGCAAGGAGAAAAGCTGGAGGATCTACATGACTGCTCACTGGTGCTTCTGACACTGGAGTTGCACATTCATGCTTGCACTTGGTTGGACCTGCTCATGGTGGTCAAGAACACTCCATGCAAGGTGCTTCTCTCATGAGTGAGTGCCATTCCACAAGCTTATGAATTGCTCCATAAATCAATAACTGATCATTAAAACAAAACATTGGTCATGTAATTGGGATGGAACCCGGTGCTATTAAAAGGCTTTTGCATTACCTATGTGTGTGCTGGCAACAAAGCCTAGCCTTCACTTTAAACTAGTATAAATTTACTTGTTAAGGATTCATTGTATAATAGAACATTGTGCTTATACATACACCACGAAGACGTCATTGTATTGGGCAAAAGAATGGTTGTAGTGTTCCCATACCATGTTACTGAGCAGTAGCAGCGGTTCTGCTATTTCATCTGGTGGTTGACTGGTATAAAGCACTCATTGCTGTACAGTAGGCACATCAATGGCTCTGCGGAAGATGGATAGAAACGTAAAAGGCAGCTCAAGGCTGTTTGTCGACCATGTGTCATCTCGCTCAAGTTCCACACTGTGTTTGGAAATACTGTTTGAATATATGCATCTGACAGGCCATCAAGCAGAAGCTACAAATCAAGTCACCAGGCACAGGGCAGCGCTCTTGAAAAAAGCAGCCAGCTGCCAAAAGAGGACAAAGCATGACCGTGGCTGGGTGCCACACTGCTGGTTAGTATGCCAGGTGGTCGCACCACCACAAAATGGGGGGAAATGAGGGGAAAGGGTGGGGGATTTAAGTCAGGCCAGCAACAGTCATAGTGGCTGGCATTGCTTCTCTTTCGGGTCATATGTGGTGGGTAAAAAATCCAGGTGAACCAAGGGGGCTTGTAGCTTCGTATTCGCCTTCCTGCATGCCGAGTGTTTGCAGTCACGTTTTCCCAATTTTGGAGACTCGTTAAAGCCAGAGGCAGTGCAATTAATTTTTTCCAAAAGGCAGCATCAAGATATAAAGGAAAGGTTTCCAGCAGAAAACACAGATATGGACAAAGGGGAGTTAGGCACACATAACGCAGGCATGCCGTATGGTGCTTCTTTTAAGATGTCCATGTCACCATTTACCACTGAAAACCTTTCTTTGTAATGTGTACTTAGCAAGTGCAGATGACACTTTTACTTTGCTGGTTCAGTATTAGGCATCGTTATTACAGCTGAAGTGCATCTGTGTTTTAAAGGAAAAGCACAACTCCTAGTATGCTTAAGTTTGATATCTACACATTGAAAATAGGGCTATATGTAGTACGAATATGCTATATTCTGTAATTGGACAGGAAGCAGCTGAATTCTGTAATGTGATTTTTAAAATTCATGAGAGCCAGATATCCCTTGCATTTCTGACAACCCCTGCTGCGAGAAAATTTCTTTACGAAGCTTGTGCCATCTGCAAGTGGCACAGCATTCACACATAAACAGTACTACTAACATGACAGCCACTTGACTAAGGCACATGGTGAATTATATTAAAAAAATCCCTATTTGGAGAGACTTGTCCTTGGCATGGAAAATGTAGTGCAATGCTTTAGACATGTTGCATTTCTTTCCATTTAGTGTAAACCACAAATAACACCAGGAGGCGATTCTTGACATGGATGAGGCCCATCACTAGGCTGGTCCACGCAAGAACTTTGTTGCCAAGCTGCCAACAGACCAGAGGTGTGTGATTCCATGTGTACATACGTACATAAGTCAATGTGATACCTGCTCACTTTGTATTTGGTAGCGTACAACCGACCAATCCACCATCTATGAGAATGTTCGGTGAATGAAAAAACCATGTGGTTTACATGTTTTAATGCTATTTACGTATATAGTAAAGTTGTGATTTTAAGCTGTTGGTGCTATTCCTTTGTAAGCATTCATTGCAGCCATTTGGAGTGCAGCTACTGTATACGGCAGGTATTGAAACTGCTTTTGTCTCTTTGGCACATGGCCACCTTTAGCAGGGAGAAGAAAAAGTGCTGCAAGTTTCACGTGCTAACAGTTGTGCATACTATAAGTGTAAAATATGTGTTTATTTTCAACATTCTTTTTGCTTTTTGCTGAATTTTTAAAAAAAATTTTTTACCCTACATTATTCATACCATGACAGTTTGAACATAGGCAACCCTGCATCTTGTACATAGAACTTGTTATTGTTGACTGTTAATGGACAAATATGCCACCAAATTTGCCTGCATGCTTTTATGAACGTAATGTGTTAGATAATATGTATAAGGGCAGGTTTGACATGCAAGAAAGCTGTCTTGTACTATTTTAGAACCTGCGCAGGAGTGTAGGGATTGAATGAAATGAGAATGCTGATGCTCTTGCACGCAGTGCACTGACTTCCATCCCAAGGCTAAGAGTTCCACAACTTCATGAGAACCTTCATCATCATCATCATTTTTATTTCAAGTTCTCTTAATACATGAAAATACACAACACTGGTTAGACCCATAGCCACTGGCTAGTAGTGGGGGTAAATAAATATGCATTTAAAGGAGCAGATTGTGTTAACAAAGCAGATATTTTACAAGTACATTTCAATCATAAGAAAAAATGGAGCAAAATAATATAAAAAGGAAAACATTTGTGAAAGGTCAATTGCAGTATCGTGCAACATGTTGTATGCATGCAACAGATTGCATTTTTACTATACATCAAATATAAGTACAGAGAAGTACCTAAACCATGTCAGGTATGATTTCTGTTAGACATATAATCAATATGTAACAAAGCAGAGATTACAACAACGTGTGTGCTAGTCTTCCTGTTCATTTTTCTGAAGAAAGTATTTTTAAGTGCAGAGAAAAAGCTTTTGCTTTCTTTTATTTGACACGGTATATCAACTCCAGCAAATTGTAGTAATCATTTTCCATAAACATTGTTAGTAGGCGGAAGATTGAAATTATGTAATGTGGTACGTCTGGTAAGGTGGGAAGAGGATGAAAATACTGATATACGAAAGGGCAGGTTATAAGCGATGACTTTATGGACGGTAAGTGCAACAATTTTTTGCTGTCGTAAGTTATCGAATGGTATGATTTCCATATTATGAAACAATGGCACACTGTGTTGATCATGTCTAGCATTGTTTATTATTCGAAGTGCTCGTTCTTGTATTATACGTAAGGGTTCTACATATGTTTTAAAGGTCCATCCCCATGAATCTATGCAATATGATAGGTGACAATGAAAAAATGCAAAATAGAGAATTCGGAGAATAATATTTTAAAATAATTTCTATCAGTTAATAACGTACTGCATGCATACCCTTGTTTAGCGCATACAGAGTTAATATGGCTTTGCCAGTTTAAATGGCTATCGAAAATTACACCCTGGTATTTGAAATCTTTCGTCTGCTCAAGCACACAGTTATTTATTGTAATTCAAATTGACTCGCTTCTTATATCTCGATAACGGGAGTGGAAAATAGTGTATTTAGTTTTCTTAGAATTAAGTGTCAGTTTGTTCGTTGAAAACCACTGACAAATATTTTTTAGTTCTGCATTACTTTTATGCTCTAGATCCCTCATACTGTGTGTGTATTTAACAGGGAGGAGGTGAGATTAGGCATAATGACCATTTTTTGACGTTCACTCATGTAACTAGAAAATAAGTAAAAAATTTTGCCCCGGAAACTGTAGTGCTTTAATTTCATTAGTAATATATCATGGTCAACTGTATCAAATGCTTTCTTTAAATCAAGAAAAACTACTGCTAAAAGCAGGTTATTATTTAACGCTTCGTAAATTTTTTGTGACATAGTACAGCAGGGGAGGTGGAATGGTGCGACCTAAATCCATGTTGCTTGGCGCATATTGCTCGATATTTTTATAGGAAGAAGCGCATCCGTTTTGCTAGAATTCTTTCAAAGATGTTATTTATTATGCTTAAAACATATATAGGCCTCTAAATCGAAGGGTCAGAGCGATCACCATCCTTGTACACCGGTACCACTTCAGCCTTTTTCAGACAGGATGGGTGTGTTGACGTACGCAAGGAGTGGTTATATATATGGCATAAGATAGGACCCAAGACGTCACTATTGTCTTTTACTAACCGTGCTGTAATCCCATCTATCCCACTGGCTTTATTTGTGGCTAAATTAACAGTAGTATTTTGAATTTCGTCGAGACTAATGTTGTGTACCGCAAACGTATTCGGCAAAGACGGCGACGAACATTGAGTAGTTTTGGAAGAAAACTGCATTGCTAAGGTCGGACCAATTTGAGTGAAATACTGATTAAAATTATCTAGAGTTTGCGCATCAATCGTATCGGGTAGCTCGCGTTGTCGTGGTTGATTGCCAACAACTTCGTTTATGATCCCCAAGTTTTTTTAGTTGGCCTGAGCTTGTTCTATTAGGCGAGAGTAATATTCTTTCTTTCGCTGTCTCGTGAGGAACACGGACTTATTCTTGAAAATTTAGAACTGGCCAAGGTAATATTGATTATTTTTATGTTTCTTCCATTTGTGGTATCAGAAATCTTTCGTTTTCAGCAAGTCAAGGATTTCTTGTTTCATCCAAGGGCATAGTGGGGTCTTATATGAGCGCGCAGATATGTTTGAGCGGCTATCTTCAATGGCTATGATAAGGAATTTTATTACGTTGTGGAGTTCAACATTCACATCATCGTTATATAAACTGTCAGGGTCAATGGCGGATGTAATTCGGAATCACATTAGGAAAATCTAGAGAACTCTGCATCAAACCTGTGTGATCCGTGGAGTTTCTCGTGCAGAAGTGACTTTGCTGTATCGGATTAGGACTGCCTCCGCATGCACCAAGCCCTGTTTATTCAAGATTTGACAATGCGCTTCCCCCTTGTGTGGGGATATGGGCGACATTGAACATTTGATATGGTTATGTCTGCAATTCGATGACAAAAGAGCAGCACTGGTCTGCAATCCTCAACAGAGTGGCCTTCCGCGCAGGACTTTTGAGGACATTGTTTCCCCCGAAAGGCCTGCAAGAGCAAGGAAGAGGGTGCAGCGATTGCTAATAGACTTCCTTAGAGACACTGGGTTCATCTATGCCTACGGTTTTGATTCTTGGGCGGAACAGCTGCCGGCTTTGTATGCCAGGCTAAAGCAACACCACCAGGAGCTTAGCCAGTTTGCTTGCAGTCTTTGTATACATTGGTGCATTTCACAAAATCTGAGTTACTCAAAATGAATCCACTTAGCATATGGCGTGCATAGACTGCAGTACTTGCATTTGTTGCTTGGCTACTAGTTTATTCCATTTCAGTTTCTCAGTGCAGCTAGCTGTAGTACGGTCAAAAAACAATAAAATATTGCTTGCAGAGCTTCCATGTTCTCTTTTCTTCATGTGGTCATAGTTATGCACGGCCACATTGGACTCCAAGTGTAACCTTTGTACTTCTTGGCTTTGATACATGGGACGATAGTTAATGTTCCTAGGTAGGCATTTGCACTGTCGAAGAAAGTGTCTGTCTTGGGATGAAGCGAACATAGTTTGGGATGACATGGAGGTTCTTGGGCAGCTGATCCTTGTGTTGGACAAGGGATTCGTAAGGACACAGTCCTTCAATGGGTGTCAAGAAGTATTCCACAATATCCTTAACACACTTCACATTCATCAACTCTGTGCTTGGGATGTTGTGTCCAAATTCATTGATGCACTTCGTCAGCAATTGTAGAAACAGATATGCAGTAAGCTTGAGCACATGATTAAAGGTAAGTAAAATGCACCACACGAACATTTCTTCTTTTAAATTATAGATTGTATTTTGTAGCGGAAACATAAGTGCAAGTGCACCTTAAACTTCATTTTGCACATGATGATTACTGCTTGAAAATGTGACAAGGGAGGTCTTATTAAAGGGCCTTCTCAAGGGGTCTGTCATAAAGAGGCATACAATACATTTCAACATACTGAATCAAGTTACTAAGCAGGGTGCAATGGTCAATTAAGACAAGCTATACTGACGTACCCTAAACTTCAGGAGAGGCTAGCTGATGGGTGTCTGCAGCCACACGCTGTCGGCCTTCTGTCGAAGTGCATCTTCGTAAATTGCCTTAATTTTGTCCTCAACATCCTCAGCTGGCTTGTACGGCTTCATGGGCTAGCAGAACCAGTGTATAATGCAAGAAAAAGCTGTTCTGCTTGGAAAGCTCCAAACATGCATTCATTTCAGCAGAGGCGTGACAGAGGACTCATTTCTAACCTCTGTCACTCAGTGAATTCAAGGCTGCGCAGGCCTTGGCTTTTGACGGTAGGCCGTTCTCATCTTCTCTTATCTGAATTGCCTGTCTAAATCTGCAGTGTACGCAGCACATGAAGTTAAAAGTTCAGCCTGAAGATTTTTGAGGAGAAAAAGAAGTGAGAAACACGTAGGTGCCCTAGTGAGCAAAACGCCAATATATTGGCCCTTCAACTTACTGGGCAAATTTCACTGGCACTCTGCCCTAAAATGTGACTACATTGTAACTGTAACCCCTTTCCTTGAAAAAATGTTATTGGCAATACATATCGTGATGACTTGTATGAAGGCTGAGATCTCAACATTACAGACCATTTTTGCAATAATGATGATGGTACTACGTTCTGGTGATTTTATTACAGAAATCCATCAGCTTATCCATCATGCTATATCATCAGCCTTCATTTTACATTTATAGTTTATATTTTATAAACGCACGCTGTTGTGACATATACGAGTGCAAATGGTACAAGTTACAAACTGCACTAGCCTCGAGGCCTCGTGCGCTGCTGTTCTGAATTGCGTGTGCAGCGCCCCTGCGGAGACTGGCGGTGGCTGCCGGAAAAGAATGTCCGTACTTTTCTCCCAGCCAGGCGGACTAGTCGGGACTGAAGCAGCATCAGCGTGCATACGCAGCGGAAAAAGTTCTACACACTGTTGCATGTATGGATTCTCTAGCAGCTTTAGGAACACGATCGGAAGCTGCGGAAGGTGGAATTTTATCAATTTGCCCGGAAATGACACGAGGATGCTTGGCGACAACGTTGGTTTACGGTCATTAATCATGCGCATTGAAGCTGCTGCTCATAGGAAATTTTTTACAAAGTCGCAGTGGGACTCACCCGCTCGCTTGGCGACGGAGGTGACAGCATCAGGTTCCTCGATTGCGGAGACCTCTGCAAATTAAGTGACATACACGAATGCGCAGACTGCAGACCATTTGGACTTAGGGGGGTCTCATGATTGGCTCTCATTTATGATGACGACCTAGGCGAAAAACACATTTTCACATATTCAAAAGAAGATCTGGCACAGTGTAAACACGCGGTCATTCATGGATATTTATATACTTCATGTCCATGCGGCTTAGCATACGTGTAGACTGCTTGTGGCAAGCGCACGGAATTTATCAATGTGAGTCGTTGGCTGTTTATGTACAGGCAGTGAGTGCCGCTTGTATTGGCCTCCAGATCCACATATAGATAGCAGCGCTGTCACCGCGTGAGTGTGGATAGGCATTCGCCAGCGCGCATTGAAATGTACATAGCGGTGCTCTGCTGCGAGCAGTTTGAGGCAGTTGTTAGTTAAACAAAAGCATTAATTGCAGCCAAACGGTAATATATGCGTTGTTCAATCTCACGTCAGTGCAGTAATCACAGAAAACGTTTTTATTGCACGTGAAGGAAGCGTGACATGCCATTCAAACGGGCACCGACATCATCCACCCTAGTCTGACTTCCTCGGTGGTTCTCTCGGTCTATTTTTCTTTCCCCACACTTACAAGTTCTCTTCCGTCCGTAACATTGACATCACTGTTACGCGACTGAAAGAGTTTAGTATTGAGTTCTCTCTCATTTTTCACTATTGGCTGCCACAAGAACTGTTACTGCACACTGAGTTGAAGTAGCAGCTTGTGTACTCTGCTGTACTTACACGCATGCTTGCATTTAAATACTTTGCATGTCATGTTCCATGAAACGCAAGGCAGTTAACTGGCACAGTTCGTCAAGCTAAGTGATTGTATACGCCATTGATTTACGTGCCACGGTCTCGGTGCTCTCCTGCCCTCTTCGTTAATGGGATGTATACGTAAATTGGTATGGCATAACATGACTGCACAACAAACATAAATGACAAGTCATATAATGAAAATGATGACATGCACATCATATAGGTGCATGATTTACATGCTACGGTCTCGGCGCTCTCCTGGCCTTTTCATTAATGGGATGTACATGAAAATTGGTATGTAACAACATGACTGCATGAAGAACGTAAATGACAGGTCATAACATGAAAATGACGACATGCATTTCATGAGCAGCATGATTTACATGCCACGGTCTTGGTGCTCTTCTGGCCTTTTCGTTAATGGGATGTATACGTAAATTGGCATGGCACAACATGGCTGCACGACGAACATAAATGACAGGTCATAACATGAAAATCATGACATGCATGTCATGAGCGGCATGTTTTATATGCCAAACTCTCGGTGCTCTCCTGCTCTTTTCGTTAATGGAATGTACACGAAAATTGGTATGCCACAACGTGACTGCATGCCGAACATAAATGACAGGTCATAACATGAAAATAATGACATGCATGCCATGAGCGGCGTGGTTTACATGTCACAGTCTTGGTGCTCTTGCGGCCGTTTCATTAACTTCATATGTACCAAAATCGGTATAGCGAGACAACAATGCCGATCAATTTGACGTTCCTGATGCGTGCTTCGCATTTCCTTGATTCCCACTGAACGTGGGAGCTGTCATTTTTTTTATTGCATGTGAAGGAAGCGTGATATGCCATTCAACGGGGCACTGACATCACTACCCTCACTGTTTGACTTCCCCGGCGGTTGTCTCCATCTAGTTTTCTTTCACCATATTTAAGTTATCTGTCTGTAATGTTGGCATTGTAGTTAGGCGACTGAAAGTGGTCGGTATTGTGTTCTCGCTCATTTTTTCCCTGTGGGCTACAACAACAACAAAAAAGGACTGTTACTGCACATTGCTTTCAAGTAGCAGCTTGTGTACTCATCAGTGCCACTTACAGTCGTACCTGCATTTAAATGCCTTGCATGCCATGTTCCATGAAACGCCAGACAGTTAACTGGCTCAGTTAGTCAAGCTACGCGACTGCATACGCGGCTTGAGCTCTGTCACGATATTTGACACACGCCTTTATTAAGTAAGTTTCAATGCTCAAACAGATCGTTTTCATCGCATTATTATTGCGTGACCGTGACAAGAAATATTTATTTTTTTTGCGCACATAAAAAAACGTGTTCTTCAAGCGAAAGCGTCGGCTACTTTCCTTCATGCTCATGATCACATATCGCAAGACGATATCGCTGCAGCACTGCATTTACACGTTGCTTCTTCCCGCGTAACTTATTCACAAGGACGCTAAGTGCACTTGGCCGTATACGTGAAATGCACAGCCGCAGCCAAACTGATATAACTGCGCCGAACAGGAGGTGCGACGATGACAGCACGCTCACGACACCGGCGCTTAGTGATTTTAAGAAAGAGCAAACACTGCCGCACCAGTGCCAGATAATAGTATAACCAATACTTTTATGCTTGGATAAGAACACGTAGAAGCATTCAACACTACACCGGCTCAGGGAACAAATATATTGGAGGATATGTGTCACGTATGCGCGCATGTAAAAGCCCAGTGGCTAGCAGACGACGCAATGAGCTACCCACATTTGGGAGCTTCGCCCACTCGCCGCTAGGCGTCGACTGTGTTCGATGTCGAGGCCAACAGTCGGGTACAACTCAAGTCTGCAATGAATCCCCTTCCACACTCTCATAACCACCAGCGAGTGTTCCTCCGCGAGGCTGCAAATAGTTTATACTTCGAACTTTCTGTGCAACCAAAATAAAGCGCTAATGGCAAAAATAAAAGATAAGTGTATAAATTTGTATGTATTCATTCGTTTATTAGAGTGGAACATAAAAAGGCAAATTTCTTATTGAGCTGAAATATAACGCTTGCAATGCAAAAACCGACGCGCGCCGCAAGCACCACCACTCGAGTTTTTCAACTCAGTTCGGTGAATTTTCATACGTAAAAAGGGCTCGGAAGCGAAATGAACTCCACCGCGGCCTTTTAGAGATTGAAACCTTAGCCTCCACAAATTTTTGCCGATGCTTCTTGCACATTTCATGGCTTCGACCGACGAAAGTAATCAAGAAGAGCAGACGCTTCGCAGGTACCGAAGGCATACACGGCACAATTTTGAAAAGGCCCCATGACGACGACTTCGCTTGCTTCTGTGATTGGCTGGCAGCGTAACACAGACTCGCGTGGTCCGTCTGCCCTTGTTGCCAACAGCTCTTTTTTAGGGGCGAAGCTCCTTAGGGTGTGGGTCGTTCCCTCCTCTGTAGTAGTAGTACGTATGTAGCCACCTCGCGCCGCCGGGAGGCTCGCGCTCGCCCTCGGCGCGTGCCGGGAGGCACGCGAGCTCTCTCACTCTTCCATCTGCTGTCTTGTGAGAGAGGGAGACAGAGAGAGAGAGCGAAAGGCGCGCGCT
>JABSTT010003981.1:0-24639 GCA_013339685.2 Hyalomma asiaticum | reverse complement strand
ACGCTAGCACACGTTCCGGTGAGCAGCCGTGAATTTAGAGAAGTAATGCTTACTCTGAATGAGAATTCTCATGGATTACTCGCTGCAAGTGTGCGTGTCATTTTGTCGCACAAAGCTGCTATTCAGATGCAATGAACACATTATAATTGTGGCTGCAAGGTACTGACATGTTTGTTATTCAGGCGAAGTCATCTACGAAGCACATCCTAGCCTAGAAGTCGCTTAGTGGTTGTGTTATACGAAACTTCCCTGGCCAGTGAGGGCGGCGTTTACTTAGCTTCCAAAATTTTTTGCAACTAAGGAGGTATGTGTAGGACGTATATGTTCATTGAATTATTAGCACCGAACGTTTACATGTGCCCTCTTCCAAATAAAGTCAGTGAATAGCTCTAACTTTCTATGGGTGTACTTGTCAATGGTTCGGGGCTGAATAATTCACTGAAGGTTTACACGTCCTAGGTTGCCCTGGCAAAATCTTTGTTAGTGGTCTCAACTGGTATAAACTGGTCTAAAGTAGTTAAAAATTTCTGTACACCTTTATTGGCGCACTCTGCTATGTTGGGCCGCCGCCATACGGCGCACGCATTACTTGCGGATGTTTCGGTTGCAGCAAATGCGGAGGTGAGTTGTATAGGTAATCAGTCTTGTACGGTTGTGGGGCTATAAAAAAACAAGAAACGAATTTGTAGAAGGGCCAGAAAGATATTCGCCGCCTCGCAGCGCGGCTGTTCTCTGTGTCGTTTTCTGGCGCATGCTACTACCAGACCGGCAATCAACGACCCGATGGCGTACCTATGCTGCCTGCAAGGTCGAACGAAACTTCCAAAAGGGTATTTAGCATGCCGACATGTGATATTTGCCAGTTATATTTTGATCATGTGAGTGATACATTCCCGGTTGTTCTGCCCCGATCAGACCCGTAAATGTTTCGTACACATTAAAGCTAGTCTTTAAGGCTTCAATTTATTTTAAACACGAAGGTATTTTATGCCGGGGTCCACCACGACCCATACGTCACTACCGCAACGGATATGACGCATTAAAGCAGACGTGTAAGAACAACGAAGGAAAAGACTCAGAAAAGCTTCTGTTGATGCGCTGAGAATCGAACTCAGGGCTCCCCGCACCATGACGAAAGGTGCCCGGTGCGCTACCACTGCTCTAACGCCGCACATGCCCGGTGCAGTACGAAACTCACCTTATAGGCCTCCCAAGCTGGGACAGAGGGCGCTGCGGCGCGCCTCCGAAAAGCGCCGTTTTGGCAGCTGGTACGATTTGCGGTCGCTTCGCCCTCTGCTCTCGCCCTTGCCGCCTGTGAGTGCGCCCGCTTTCTGCGCGTGCTAGCGCGTTCTTAGGCCGCCCAAGGCGCCTCTCACAACTCGCACGCGCTCAGTGGCTGCATATGCTGCATCATGTGTCCGTTGTATGGCAACTTCAGGAAAATTTGTGGCACTGAAAAACATTTTCGGGCTTCCAATCTCAACATATACCACACTTTAAATACTGCAATTACGGGACCTAGTAGGTCGTTGAAGACGATGCTGTGTTCGTGGCTGCCAAGCGCGTGTGGATGACTACGTTATTGACGTGAAACTAGAGACGAGTTTTCAGTTTCTGTAATTATACGGCCGATAAAACGCATCGTGAAGTGGCGTGTGCTCGGAGCTGTAGGCGCAAGAAATTGCAATTTCGTGTACGTTCGCTCGAAATTCCATCGGTTGCAGGCCACAACAGACTTCAAATTTATTATATGATTAGTGTGAACCGTTCATATTTACGTCTACCTTGTTCAGTCGCTGGCAGTATTACAATACGCAATGCTGACAGCCGCGTACAAGCTCTGCCTCGAAAGATAGCGACATCTCATCGTCACATCATGCTGGTTTCATCTTTTTGAAGCTGATTTTGTCTGCATTACAATGCGGCACGATAATCTCTAACGCCCACCGTGACCACGCATGTTTCCTGCAGTGTAAGCAATTATTTCAGACCGTGTGCGCTTACAGTAATGACGCTCTGTTTGTTTTAAAAGCCCAATTCGTCAACACTATAGAATGCGCCCTTCGAAAGCCCAATTCGTCAACACTATAAAATGCGCCCTTCGATCGTGTGTGTTTCCCGTTATAATGTAATTTTTGATGATAAAAACAGCATCAGACTTCGCAATATCTTTGCTGTTTTTATCGCTACCTTGCTTTTCTCTACACATACTTGGCCTACCTAGCCAAAGCGGCAGCTACATACCGCCAGTGGCACAGGCGCTTCCATGGCCAGCGTTAACACGCTCACTATGAACATCCAGCTGCTATGAACAGCGACTAAAAACCCATATCCACCAGTTAATTAAGTAAAGCTGCAGAAGAGCGGATACTCGGGCCAGTTAGTATGCATTCATGGTGATAAGTGCGCAAACACAGCACCTCTCTGTCCCTCTCTGTCCTGGTGCTGTTTTTGCGCACTTATCGCCATGAAGTAAAACTGCACCAGTACTCACGGTTTTTAATAACTGTGATGTATGGGGCCAACGTCTACCACTGCTGTCGTATTAAAAATGTTAAGTGACCTAGCAAGCGCACACTCTTCGAAATGTAAGACGAATATACCTGCTGCATGCACTTTCGCTTGACATGCGCAGTTCTGTTAAAATATGACTGGCCATCACGCTTCTCCGTGTTAACTATTGATGATATCTTATGTTGCAAAAAGTGACACCAAGATACCGCGCGTGCAAGCATCACATCATTTTGCGATTTCCTGTGGTGGCCGTCTCTGCCAGGGAAACGGAACCTGATTTTCACGGGCAGTTCTCGGCTATTCCTTTTTTTTTTTTTCAAAACCGCTGTGACAGCGCGCAAAGCATCTGTATTGTGTGCCTCCTTTCCGTACTGACAAAAAAAACTGCAGCGGCCGGGCGGGAAACGCGAGATAAGAGCCTCCCGAAACACGTTTCTCCGCTCGTGCAATGCGAGTGCGACCGTCGGAGCGACCGGTAGTTCCACCTCTCTCCGCTTCACTGCCGGACGGCGCTGCGCAAACTTGAGGTTGGGCTCCCTATACTCCTTCTTGTCTTGCCCGGCTCCGCACGCGCGCATCCAGGCGCACATTGCCTGGAACGGTACCGCCATCCTGGAGAGGTGAAGCGAATCGCCGCAGATTTGTCTCGTCTCTCCTGGATGGCTGCACCATTCCAGGCGCGTTCCAAAGTCCGCCCAGACGCACACGTGCAGAGAAGCGCGCATAGCCGCATTCGCACAGCTACGAGCGCAAATGCGCCGATAGCGCATTGGTAGGGCACCGGTCACCTTTCTTCGTGGGTGGCGTTTCTCCGCCGACTGCTCTTCGAGCGTGATGGGAACAAGAAAACTGCTGCTTTAGGCGTCAGGGCACGGCAACGACATTGACGGGCCAATGTGACGCAAGTAAATATGATTGATACCTTTGTCGCGCGGTATTTACTGCAGACTGTGCCCAGTTATTGGGTAAACTACTTCAGTTAACACAAAGGGTTGGTCCTTGACGTTATGGAGGCGATGTGCGAAACGTGGGTTCATCCACGTCAAACGGTGCCGTATCAAAAAAAAAAGCACCTACAGCAGTGTGCGAGTTCACCTCGATGTAACAATGTACATTCAACTGCTTATGCGAAGAGACACTTCACTTTAGTATTATACCGATTCCGTTGACAGAGGGACCAGCCACATTTTTTTTTGTCATAGTAAGGCACCGAACGGTTCGTATCCTGCTGCTGTGCGAAGTTTTGAAAGACATCGTCTCGGCCGCCGGTGCTCGTACAGCCGCAAACAGAGCCAGCGGATGGGCGGCATGGCTCTAATGCTTGTTTCAGGCCGAATTATCCACGCACCAGACGTTCTTCAAAGTGCAAGCCGTAAACAAGATCGAGACGCTGAGCCTTTGGGCAGAACACAATGCGATGGATGTTCACAACCTACAGGCGACGCAAGCCCGGCCGTCCGCGAACCCGGTGATGACGTCACCTTCGCCGCCGGCACCTCAGCGGCTCACCCGGCAAGCCGCGATGGGCGGTGCTTCGCTGCGATTTGAAATCTCGATTACAGCGCCGCTACCTTGAATTACCTCATTAAAAAAATTGCTGAGTGTGGTTTCAAGTGTTTACGCTTCCGATAAACGCCAGTTTTTAGAAATCTAAAACCACTTCACTTCCCCTTAAACGTTCAGCGGCGACGCATAGCATACGGGCCTCCAGCGTTTTCGCCTTGCGACCGCCGCGGCCGCGATCCAACCCTGCTAAGAATCATAACCACTAGACCACCGCGGCGGACCAGCTGCGAGAAACGGCACCGTCTGCTCAGGGACCACGTGCGAGCTTTCCTCCTCAACGACCCAGAGACGGGACTGATTGGCCCCGCCGCGTTATATGATCTGGCTGTGGGGATACATGCTAGAAACGCAAGAGAATGAAGTGCGCGCGTACAGATTTTTTGATGATGATAGTTTCTGGCTAACGACGGCGGCAGCTGCGTGAGTCTACACGTAACAACCTTCGCTTGAAAATACATGCAATATGAGCATTGCCCTCCACTCACCCTCTCTTGCGAATATTTTTTGCGTCAAGAAAGAAAGAAAGAAAGGGAAAGAAAGGGAAAAGAAGGTGCATGAGTGCATAGTGAAGGATCAGGTGCGTTCAGAAGATAATCACGTAAGAGTGGAGCATAGAGATACTGCCACCTTATAGACGACAACGTTTTGGCGGAGTACGAATGTGTTAACTAACATAACTGATAGGTCATGGCATCAACAACTTGACACCGTTGCCAGTTACGTCAAGATTAACGATAAACATGTTTCGACGGTTTTCACGGCGCGGATCTGGTTTGAAATGTTGATTGATTTGTGGGGTTTAACGTCCCAAAACCAGCTCTGATTATGAGAGACGCCGTAGTGGAGGGCTCCGGAAATTTCGACCACCTGGGGTTCTTTAACGTGCACTGACATCGCACAGCACACGGGCCTCAACATTTCGCCTCCATCGAAATGCAGCTGCCGCAGCCGGGATTCGATCCCGCGACCCTCGGATCTGTAGCCGAGTACCTTAGCCACTAAACCACCGTGGCGGGGCAGGGTTTGAAATGTTCTCCTGATTCCAATATATACATTACATATAAAACAGAAGCGAACATTTCACTATTTGAAATGGTGAGCTTCTAAGTCGAACATGCAGAGTATACTTGAACATAGCTTACTCACATAAAAGCATATTTGTAGTTAGGAAGCCCATTAGGTATAGCGCGCACGTGCCATCGCAGCGAGAGAAGGCGACAAAGGTGACGATCAGAAGAACGGACGGAAGCAGATGAGAAAGTGAACCTGTCTTTTCTTCCTCACTGCCGCTTCTGAGGCCGAAGACGTAGACTACCAGCATGTACGGCCGACGCCACGTTTCCGCGCTCCTACGCAACAGCATGTCAGCCCCGGCTCTGGGCTCTGCTTCCTCTACGTCTGCCCTGCAAGTGTGGTACATGAAGACGCCTGCCGAGTCGCCGAGCGCGCAGCACTCGGAGTCGTCTTCGCCCACGACCTCTCTGCTTCTACACATGTGGGGCTACGACCAAGCCCACGCGCCGCCCAGCAGCGGGAGAGCGAGGGACTGCCCAGACCTCGTGCTGGCCGACGAGGCCGCGACTCCTCAGTGGCTGGGCATCACCTCCGAACAGTCGTTCTTCCGCAAGGTGACCGGGTTGGTGTTCACTCTGGCTGTGCTCTCCTGCTGCGCCGCCGTCATGCTCAGCGCGGGAGGTCGCCTTCGGCGGAAAGAAGTGGTCGACGAACGTGCGTCGGGCAACTCGACCGAGCCGATGCTGCCGCCCTTGCGGAACCGACCGCCCCTGCACGTCCACGGGCTTGCGGACAGTGTGAAGGGCAGTATCGCCGGGACACAGGCTCAAACGTCCCCGGTCACCGCCAGTCCTCTGCTTCCGGAAGGAAACAACCAGCGCACGCCGGAAGTGAGGAACCTCAGCGTTCTTACTCTTGGTTCCGCAATGGCTAACGGTGTTTCCGGCCCGCTCGTTAACCAGATGTACCTGGCCGGAGAAACCGTAGAACGTCGTCCACGCACCGAAGACCGGGATACTTCTCCACGAAGAGCAGCTCAGGGCGCTCCTGAGTACCGTTTTGGGAATGGGAATTCCAGTGACGTCATGCCCCCTTGGCCATTCCGTGGGCCTTAAGTGACCCCGACGTGACTGAAGCCAACGTGTGAGCATGGGTTGCTGCAATTTCGACAGAGCTACAGTTGTATAGCGGCACCCTTGGCTATAAATATAACGTTGCATGTTTGCGTCATACAACGCTTACTTCGGTACAAGGCTTCACTCATGGGCTGTATATATATATATATATATATATATATATATATATATATATATATATATATATATATATATATATATATATATATATATATATATATATATATATATAGTCAGCAGCCTTTTCAGCTGAGAATCAAACTGAGAATAAAATCGAACATGTGTGCTCTGAAGCTTCCTTCTAATGATGCGCGCACTGAAGGAGAACAGTAAACCATAATTGCTGCGGCTGCATCTTGCCTCATGAGATGAAACTTTGTTTCCACTGCATGGTGTTAAGATTTAAATAAGTATAATTTCAAGAAAGGACACTCTGTTAAAATTAGTGCAGTTAACGTTACGCGGATAAATGCCGCTCCTAATAGCGCTAACATGCATTTGTAGGCGTATCGAATAAATGTTTCTTCGGTACTGCAGAAAGTTCTCTTTCGTAAGTGATCTCAAATGCGAAGCATTTCTGGGCGAACTTGGGTATCTACCTACCTGGCTATCTGTCTAGCCACTGTTGGGATCCTGGTGGGGATGCAGGAGTCGGGCCGTCGGTCCTAGGATCCTCGCTAATAGGTCGACGTTGCACCCATCCCGGACTCCAAGGGAAGGCTGCCGGAGTGCGAAGTTGACACGGAGACGATGACGAGTGTGACGTCGACCTATTAGCGAGGTTCCTAGGACCGACGGCCCGACTCCTGCATCCCCACCAGGATCCCAACATTTTGGGGGCTCGTCCGGGATGGGTGCAACGTCGACCTATTAGCGAGGATCCTAGGACCGACGGCCCGACTCCTGCATCTCCACCAGGATTCCAACATTTTTTTGCGCTCTTATTATATACAACCTATGTACAATAATGTCCAATGGCGACGTCGTCTCCGCCCTCGAAGAGAGGAGGTCACGCCCCGCCTTCGCTGCTTCTCGGTGGCAAGGTATGACGTGACCCGGGTGGCAGCCGATGCTGAAATCCGGAGAAGGTACGGTTCGGCGAAGAGGCTTGCTGAAGAACAACAGCAGCACAAATAAAAGCACTCTTCCCGGCCCCGTCCTTTTGACGAATGCTGCCGTTTCTCACACTGGGGAAGCCATAGGCCACCCGCTGGCAGCAGTGCTCACAGTCGGCAGGTGCGCTGATGCACCCCTCTCGCTGCGTCGGTGCGGCCGCGATGTTCTTGCCACAAAGGCGACAGAAACGCGCACACACGCACCGCATGACACACCGGCGGTCCAGGCGGATTCCGGGAGCTTCCCGCGGGCTGGTGAACAAGGCCGTCGCTGCCGCGTCAAACAATGAACTCGTCTCCTCGAGACGGCAGCCCAGGGATGTAGATCCGTGAGAACGCAAGCATAAGCGCTCCCCACGGTCATTTTCCCCGAAAGGTAGATCCAACGGCCACCACCAGCAGCCTCCCTCCACCACATCCATGGGGGGCCCACGCCGATCTTAACACCACCTATGTCTCAGTGCTCTCCTGGTCGTCTCGGTCGCCTGATATACACGGATATTTGCATGGTAGGGTACGAATTTATGACGAACATGGAAGAGTGATTTTTACACCACCAACATGATACATTCGTCATGTATACGTCGCGATTGACGATACTGCAATCGTGTGTGGCTCAAACCCGTAGTGCTCGGCCTGCGGTATGCGGGCATGCACCAAGGGTGTTTGAATTTAATAAATACAGCCTATATCAATGAAGGACCAACAAAAATGCACATCTAAAATATCATTAGAACACACTTAACGATAGAAAAGCCACACGGTGTCCATAGCTACCAATTGAAACATAACAGCCACACAGGCACGCATGCAAGTTACCAAGCATTAGGAGGGCATCGAACCCGGGTCACCAAGGTGCACAGCAAGCACGTTACCACTAGCTACGGCAGCTCCTCCCACACGGTTGTATAGTAAATATGCACCGGCAGTTATGATGATGGTGCTTGTGCAACATGCATTGCACTTCTAATGTTTGTTAAGCGCTATCATAACAACGTAATAAACAATACGTATGTTTTACTATCACTCGGCATGCTTTTTCCAACTCTTCTCGATCCCCTACGAATGATTCGACAAACGACGCTTATGATACGTACATCAGCACACTGTGCCGTGCATTTTACTTTCACAAAAGAAAGACCTGTGCAGTGCACTGACATGAGGGCCAATGTTACGTCATACCATGAGCTACCAACTGGTCTCCATGCATGCTGTCGACGTTCCTGGTTAGCCCACGTTAGGCATACGCCTAGTCATGCTCTTTGCACAAGGACCGTATCGCCTCGCGTTAGACTTGTCAAACAATTCGTTGTAGGCAATTTCATCGCTGACTGCTTCGCTTGACACCGACTCCCACAATTTGTGGGATCTGCCGGATTTTCTTGTTCGGCCTAGCTTCCTCCAATGAAGAGTTCGACTGCCAACGTGCTGAATTCTGCGTCGCCCACTGGTACAACCACGTCACAATGTTGAAGCATGCTTTATACCTATATATCCGAAGTAACGATGATCACAACTCTGGGCGCATAGCCGAAAGTCTGCCAGCCATATCAGGCTTCTCTTTCTAGGTTCCTTTGTAAGTAAAGGAAATGCCTCCGCAAAAGCGACTAGAATCTTCATTTAATAGGCAAACACATATTAGAAACTTAGTATTGACATGCACTTGTTTTGGCTTGCATGAACACGCCCTACTCAATGCGTCTATCAGTATGAACGCGGCGAAAGACAATTCCCTGAACCTCGACATAAATTTCTTAAAAAAGAAACTGTTCTGTTGAATGGCTGGAGTCCGCGGGGGCGGTAAGAATCCCCGTCACTCATAAGGCGGTTAACCGGGGTGCTCCTGCGGAGCGCCGCTTCCCATCGGTCGTCGAAACGCACATGTGTCTGGCTGGAGTATATAACCACGGTGGCGCTACTCACCGTCACCTTCGAGGTTTCCTAGGGCGCTTCTGTGGCTGCGCTGCGTGGAGCCTGGCCTTGGGACGATCGGGATTGGCATGGAGTCCGCGGTGGCGCTACTCACCGACACCCAGTACGATTTCTGGTGCTCCTGCGGAGGCCGGTTCCTTCTCCTTTTTTGGAAACGGCCATGGTTTGGCTCGGTATAACCCACGGTGTCGCCACTCACCTACAGCCAGGGGTTCTGCCCCTGCTGCCCCTGTGGGCCCCGGTCGTCTCGAAGCCGGGCTCGACACGCGCACATAGGCTGGGACCGCAGTGTCGCCACTCACCGCCACCAGAGGCATTGCCCATGGTGGTCCTGCGGAGTGCCGTTTCGAGATCCGAGGGGAAACGCACATTAGCTCGGAATTCGTGTTGTCGCTACTGACCGACACGTATACGCCACGACGTGTTCCTGCGATATTTTGTAGTGAGGACCTCGAGTTGAAGGTCCACAATTTCTGTCGGACAACCGGTGCCACATTATTGCGTTGTGGGTCCCGCAATGATTAGCTGCCTTGTTCCAGCATCTCTAACTGCTGGTCTATTGCCCTGACGATGTACGATGGTTTAAAGGAGACATAAATTTACTGCAATCAAACTTAATTGCAGAATCATATCTCGAATGCGCAGCAGGAAATCCACACGAAACGAGAAGGCAATCGTTCGACCTTTAGTCGCTGTGCGACATAATTAAGGCACTGAAAACAAGACAGCCTATTGTATGCCTAATCAGGTTCTCAAACAACTTACGTCAAGAGTTCGATAACTGTCCTTGGAGAGCATACAAGCCCAGCAGAGTTACCGGCATATTTTTTATTTTTACAATAATTTCTGGTTCTAAGCATGATAGCGCTGATACGCTGAGCTTGACGCAGCGGTGGGGACAACTATGTGTGTTGTGATTATTAAACGGGAAGCCTTTCTTGGCGAACTTGAGTCACTTTGACCGTATCTACCTATATATATTGCCGCCTACACACCACGGCGCTGTCCTGCCCGTCTCGTTCAGCCGGTATACACCAAAATTTGGATGACATAGGGTACGAGTGTATGACTAATACGAATGATTGATCTTTACATTCCCAACGTGACATACTCGACGTGTACGTCGCGATTAACAATACTGCAGCCACGTGTGCCTCATATATGTAGTGGTCCGCCCATGGTAAGCGGGTATGCTGCATAAATGTTTGAATTTTATGCGGGCTTTGTCAATCAGGGATGTGTGACATTTCACATATCATTGTAATTTGCGCAAACACAAGAAAGGCATGTCGTTTGTGGCAGTTCGCAACTGGAATGTAGAAATAAGTATACATACACATGTGAACACACCGTGATTTCCTGTGTCAACATATACCACGTTGTAGGAGCGTGGGAATCGAACCCGGGCCGCATTTCCAAGGGTTGAGATGCAGCATTCGATTGGTTGATTTATATGTGGAGTTTTATACGCCCCTAAACGACGACGTGATCATGAGAGACGTCGTAGTGGAAGACTCCGACAATTTCGTTAACGTGCGCTTGCATCGCAGAGTACACAAGCCTCAAAATTTCGCCTCCATCGAAATGCATCCGCCACGGCCGAGATTCGATCCCGCGACCTTCGGATCAGCTGCCGAGTGTGATAACCACTAGCACACCGTGGCGGGGCAACCACCACCGGCGATACCGCAAATCCCCTAGAAATGAGTCGAAAAGCCATGTGGGCCGAAGAGGGCCATCGAGGCGGAAGCGAACGACAGCATCAAGGCTTCGATGGCACCGGCGGGCGGACAGTGGACGGGCGGCGCAGGCTAGGCCCTAAAAATATCTGCTATTAAAATAATTAAAAGCACATAAGGGATATTAGAACCCCCTTCCGCGTTTCACTCACGCAGAGGCGTGTTTTTCTCTTTGCTATCAAAACGCGGCTTGCATCTTCGGTACCGGGACCGCACTGCCTATTATGGTCTTCCTACCACAAGTGGGCACAGCGCTTTTTGATGGCGTCGTTGCCATGGGTTTCAGCGACGACGTGGGCCGCACAGCATTCCTTGTGTCACCTGCACACAAAATAAAATTGTAATGCCCAAGTGTGCTTGTTTTAGTACCATTAGCAAGAATAAAGTATATTTTCACGTTTAAATTTCTTATGGTCGGTGTATTGTAAGCATGTGCGGTAGATATACTTTTATTACCGACTGTTCCCGGCCCATCAGAACCAGCAGCATAACCTAACAAGCATAAAAATGCCACATCTGCCCGCAGAAACTGTTGAGGTACGAAGCTGGCCACACCAGGACAGACGCTCCGAATCCCCGCCCTTACCACCTCTTCTTTTCTGCCCTCCTCCACCAGTTCATTTCATCCACATTCTGTTGTTTTCGTGCTTAAGCGTGCGTCTATACATTGCAACTTCGATGATGTCGGTGGCAGCGTAGGTCTCTACGGCGGAAACAGTGATCTTGTGCTACCTCCGTGTTTCCCGAAGCACCGGTACACGCAGGCCTTCCGCCATGGCTGTGGATCACGATAGAACGCTGGCTCCACCTTGCGGCGATCCGAGAATCGTAGATAGAGCGACAAAGCAACAGGCGGAGATTTGTAAACTAGCAACGTTGCTCTTGCTGTTTGTTGCTTATAAACATTTTGTTTCCAATTTTGACAGGACATCATTTTTTTTTCATGCACCGTATAAGTAATCTGGTTAGTTGCATACAGTCCTTGAACTTCACTCTTATACCCTGCTACCTGTACTTTATTTTATTTGTTATTTATTCGTACTGTTTTAAGCGTTTTCTTGTTTTTGGTTCACTTTGTCGCTGTATTTCAATGCACAGGTGCGTTAGTGAACAAAACTGAATTTCTCAAAATGAAATCCGCCAAAATCTCGCAAACTGCGACCTAGTGATAGATCGGACTATATAATTTGACCATACTAGAAAACATAATTCTGTGACGAGGAGGCTATGCGAACGTTGCCCGGTTATTGTAGCATTCACTCTTAAAGGTCAAGCTTAATCGTCCTTGAACTTCTAAACCCACCCCAGGAGCTGCGGTGAAAAAAAAAAGGTCGAGAGCTTTCAGAACCGTTTTTGCTTGCTCGAAGTATTTTCCGGGATAACCGCGTCAAAACAACCGGAAATCCATAGCTCGCATGAACAAAAATAGAGCTGCAGCGTGTCAATATTTTCGTGACGTTACAGGGCCGTCGTCCACGCGTCACCGGCGCGAAGTCGGTGAAGGGAACGACAGCAGTTTCGGCCGTTCCGCACGCAAGCAGACACTGTGAAAGGACTATGTGCGTTGGTCTTGTTCAGTTGACTTTGGGTTACAGGATGCGCTCTTAGGTCACGCGGCCGTCCCACCCCTTCGCTATACCAGCCCGTGTACTGCATGTTCGTTGTCTGTGCACCTTAAAGAACCTCAGACGGTCAAAATTTCCGGAGCCCTTCACTACGGTTTTACAGCGAAAGCTGTATATGGCTAGGAGAAACGAAAAACCGTTCGGCATCTGTGTCACGAGCGGTCTCCATTGGCTGCGCCTTCCAGTGACGTCGTTCTCTGCGCCGTACCAAAGCGCGCGTCATTGGCTGGCCCGTGAGTGACGTCGTCCATCCCATAGTAGCCGTGGCGCCGAGCACGCGAGCATCAGCATCGACTGAGCGCACCGACGCAAGCGGCCACGGCATCGGTGCAGTTCTGGGGCAACGACAACATGGATGCGACCGTGTCATTGCGTACGCTAGCCGCCTTCTGTCCCCGGCTGAACGTAAATTATTCCATCACAGAACGCGAATGCCTGGCCCTCGTTTGGGCAGTGAGTAAATTTCGCCCTTACCTTTATGGACGGCCTTTCACGGTAGTCACCGATCATCACGCCTTATGCTGGCTTTCGTCCTTAAAAGATCCAGCTGGACGGCTCGGTCGGTGGGCTCTGCGGCTGTAAGAATACTCGTACACAGTGATGTATAAGACGGGTCAACTTCATGGAGATGCTGATTGCTTGTCACGCCATCCGGTAGACCCCCAGACATCCCTGAGACCGGCGAGTCAACTTGTGTGCCAGCTCTTACCACGTTTAGCAACATCGCCGATGAGCAACGCCGTGACCCTTACCTCAAGGACGTCATTACCAAACTCACAGGCCCGACCACTCCAATCCGTTTGCGTATGTTTGCACTACAAGATGGCGTCTTATACCGTTATAACATGCACCCTGACGGCCCTGAACTGCTACTGGTCATCCCTAGACAAAAGTGTCAGGCTGTCCTCGCTCAGATGCACGATGTTCCTACCGCGGGTCATCTGGGCGTTGCGCGGACTTACGACCGTGTTCGTCGTCGCTTCTTCTGGCCCGGTATTTACCGTTCCGTTTGCCGTTACGTCGCCTCGTGTAGATCTTGTCAGCTCCGCGAAAAACCAACCGCCCTTCCAGCTGGCCGCCTCCAGCCCATTGACATACCGCCGGAACCATTCTTCAGGGTTGGACTTGATCTCCTTGGCCCGTTCCCTTTATCGCTCAATGGCAACAAATGGATAGCGGTTGCGACGGATTATACCACCCGGTACGCAATCACACGGGCTCTCCCTACCAGTTGCGCAACTGACGTCGCAGACTTTCTTCTTGAAGATGATATAATTCAGCACGGCGCACCTCGACAACTGCTCACCGACCGCGGCCGCTCCTTTCTCTCACAGGTTGTGCAAGACATCTTACACTCCTGCGCTACGAAACACAAGTTCACAACGGCGTATCATCCTCAGACAAATGTACTCACAGAGCGGCTCAATAGAACTATGACAGAAATGCTCGCCATGTATGTTTCTACGGACCACCGTGACTGGGATGCCGCTCTACCATTCGTCACATTCGCCTACAATACGTCCCGTCATGATTCGGCTGGTTTCTCTCCATTTTTCTTTTGTACGGCCGAGACCCCATCCTCCCTTTTGACAAGGCTCTTCCCAACCGTACCCGACGCGACGTCAAAATACGCCCGTGATGCCATCTCTAGAGCTGCAGAGGCACGTGAGATTGCTCGTCGTCTTGAAACTTCGCAGGAAAAGCAACGACGCGCATACGACGCTCGCCACCGTGATGCCCACTTCAGCCCTGGTGACATGGTCCTACTTTGGAAACCATCACGGCGAGTTGGCCCTTGTGAAAAGTTGATGTCGCCATATTCAGGCCCCTACCGTGTCTTACGAAAAGTGACTGATGTGACCTACGGGATCCAACCTCTCGACGACACCTCAGCGCGACCTACTTCTGATATCGTCCACGTCGTGCGCCTGAAGCGCTATCACTCTAAGGTCCCTCCATTTATTGAGGGACTTTATATCACTCGAACCTGCCAAGCGCCGAGACGGCGCCTTCGCCGCCGGGGGTCATGCAACGAAGCACTACGGTAGAAGACGATGGAGACTTGTGCGTAGTTGAACCATAAGGATTCGTAGCGTGCGCGTTAACTAAATTAATCCGGAACTCGGCACGATCTACGATGAACGTCCGGAGCTTCGCCCACTCATCATCATTCACTCCGTGGATATGCTGTGAATTTTTTTTTCTCCTTTCTATCTCATTCAGTCCCTTTCCCCTACCCCCGCGGCCACTCTGTGCTACCGACTTGCATGGGCTGCAGAAATTAGATCATTTCCTTAACGGAACCACAATCATTATCATCATAAAAGAAAGAATATGAAGACACGAAAAAAAGAACTTAATCAGGATTTGCAAGATGGTGGCGCTTATTTGTCCACTACAAAGGGATTGGTCTTCCTGGTGCAGTACTTGCCACGACCTCCCACGAGATGTCTACAATCGACCCTTGGCCCTTAGTGGTGACCCCTGGCCCTCAGTGACCCTGCAGTGAATCAGCAGAGAGTGCTAATAATCACTGGATCCCAACAGGCCGCCACTGGAAACTAAACCTTCGAACGTTCAGCGCAGGGTCCTTCTCGTGCGAAGCTAGGCTAGCGGAGCCACTTGAGGAACTAGAAAGCGTTAGTTGGGACATCATTGGCCTTATCGAAGTTAGGAAAGTGGGTCAAGCACACACGGTGTTAAACAACGGGCACGTCCTCTGCTGCAGGGGGTTGCCCGAATGAATAGAATATGGTGTTGGGTTCTTAATTCAGAAAGATATAGCGGGTAAACTAGATGAATTCTGCAGCATCAATGAAAGGGTAGCATGTGTCGTAATAAAACTAAATAAGCGATATAAACTTGAGATATTCCAGGGATATGCACCAACAATACGACGACGGGCAAGAACAACGACTCTGCGAGGATATCGAATTAAAGAGGATTGCGGACACAATACACAATAGTCATGGGGGATTTTAACGCAAAAATAGAAACAAAAGAAAGTGGAGAACAAGAGACTGGCAGCTGCGGTGCCGCGATAGTAATAACCGTGGATATATGCTAGTACAATATGCAGAAATAAACCGACTCCGAATAATGAATACGTTTTTAGGGGCGAAGCTCCTTATGGCATCACCTGGGTGGTTCTCGGTTGTCGATGCATCCTGCGTAGCCAGTCCCTTAGCATACAATAGCATGCAATAGATGGCGCTGTCCCATAGAGATGCATGCAAACTGCAGTTGGCTGACGATACACTAGATGGCGCTGTACGCATTCTGTGTCGTCATCTCCATTTCTCGTCTCGTTTCCGAGAGGGCGCTGTCCCATAGACATGCGTACAATATGGCGGTTGGGTGAAGGTACGCTAGATGGCGTTGGCGGTGCAGCTGCTCTCCGATTGGCTGCTTCCCGGGGAGCGCTCCTCTCATTCTCCTGGATCGTCGCCGTACGTGTCAGATCGCGCTTGGTGGACCATGGACGATGAGAAAAAAATTCCGAACGTTGTGTCCGTAGCGCGGAATCGAACCGATTAGGCTCCTGTCTTCAGTGAGACAAGGATGTCCTTTGTCACCTCTTTTGTTTTGCCTATATGTAGAACCACTTTGTATGAGCATTCTCAAAGAACAAAATTTTCAAGGGTTTAAATTGCCGTCATATGAGATTCGGGTTCTTGCATACGCAGATGACGTGGCCTTTTTCTGTCGTGATAAAATGAGTGTAAGAACTGCTCTTGCAATTACAGAAGATTTCTGTGCGGCTTCTGGAGCCAGTGTTAACTTTGAAAAAAGTTCAGGCTTTTGGTGTGGACTATGGGCCACAATGCCGTCACACTATGCAGGAATTGAGTGGAAAAAAGACATACGCTATTTAGGTGTCCCTCTCTCACAGTACAGAAACAGCAACAATCACTGGTCGGGACAAGTTAAGAGGCTACAAAGCAAAGCAAACTCATGGCAAGCGCGCAATTTGTCAATGTTTAGTCGTGCTGAAGTTTGCAATGTGTTTTTAGTTTCGCGTCTCGTGTATGTGCTCCAAGTACTGCACTGCTCACGACTCCGCATTCACGCACTGCATCGTGTATTTCCAACATTTATTTGGAGCTCCAGTTATGAATCCATGAGGCGCGACAATTTGTTCGTCCCACTTGAACGGGGTGGCCTCGGATTAGTCCATCTCTTTGTTAGGCAAATTGTTTCTCGACTTTTTTTCTTTCGTGAATGTGATCATCCATTTTTACGCGAAATGCTACAGGTCCGATTGGTTCAGCACCTTCCTAATATAGTAGTTTCATCACATGTCGTAAGTACTTCACAGGCTCCTTGGGGCTTCCTCAAGGAAGTTGTAGACTCATTCCTTTTCTTGAAAGTTAGATTTAGCCTAGAGTATATTTTCACCGCGAGCCGAAAAGCGATTTCTGTTGCACTGGTGGACTCAATTTTCCCAGATCCTTTGTATCGGACACATTATTTAGGTCGGCCTTATCAAAATGTACTTAGAAGGGTTTCGAAAATGTGTATACCTCCCGGTGTCAAAACATTTTTCTTTAAACTGCATTAGGGAACACTTCCCGTTAAAGCCTGGTTGAACGCGAAGGGCTGCTTCGTGCCGTGGTCCTTGAATTGTCGACTCTGTCCAAGCGCAGAAACAATTGATCACTGTTTTATTGACTGTACGGATGCAATATTTTTTTGGGACATTCTCCAGCGAACTCTTAAAAAGGACATGGACATCACTCCTTACTCAATTCGATTTCTACCGTTCAAAACGATCACCGGTCCTCCCTATGACATGTTCATAGTGCTTGGTTTATACAGCCTATGGAGATCAAGACTGTGTGATCGCCATGCGGAAAACCCACGTTCGACAAGATCATTCTACCGAGAAACTGTAGCCTACGTAAGAAGTGTGCATGCGGCTCAGGAGTCGCCGCCTGAATGGATGCACTTGTTAGACGCATGTGTGTGTTTGCCTGATTTTTGAGTGTGGAGTCGTTCTCATCCTGATCTTTAACTTCAGTTGTCATTTCCATGTAATAAAGAAAAAAAACTACGCCACGAAGCGCACATGGACACATGCGCCACGATGACAGTAAATACCCAACATTAACGAAAGACTGCGCGTTTCTAACGCGTTTGTGCTAGCGCGTTACGGCCCGTGTAAGAAGCTGGTGTAAGACGCTGTGGCCTCTCCGCCTTATACTCTCTCAGCAGTCATGTGATGGCGTCGGCAAACGCGGTGCGCGTTCCGGCCTGTGTAAGGGGTTGCGTAAGACGTCTTTACATGATGATCGACTGGGCGAATTACACGGAAGGTTCACGGTTTACCGATGATTCCCTCCGGAGCTTCGCCCACTCATCATCATTCACCCCGTGGATATGCTGTGATTTTTTTAAAAAGCACGAGTATAGGAAGTGGACACAGAAAAGCCCTAATGGGCAAACAAAAAAAGAAACGAAATTGACTTTATATAATGTGCGAACAACCATTCGTAATTAAAGGCATAGAAGTAGTAGGCAAGATAAAAATTTAGATTGAACGACACTGAAAAAAAAAAATGTTAAATCATAGTTCTTCAATAGGCTTTGAATGACTTTGGTTGTACTTAACTTGAAGGAAACAAGGACTAAATAAGTTGCTAGAAAAAAACGTAAATCTAGAGACCATCAAAGCAAAATACCCTAAAAGCCTTAAAAAAAACAAGTTCGTTGCCTTAGACCAAACCGATGAAGATTGAGAAGAAGTAAACAAAACCATAATGACAACAACCTCTGAAACAGCGATAGAAGTCAGGCGTAAAACAACAAAGCAAAATGTAAGCAAGCTATCCCAACCTGCTAGAGACTTGATAAAAAAACGCCAACAAATGAATTTGTTTTTGTCGAAAGATAAAATAGAATTCGCAGAATTATCAAGGCTGATCAGTAAAGCCAGGCAAAGAGATGCAAGGAACTTTAACGTAAGAGAAATAGAGAGAGCAGTAGAGAAAGGTACCAGCATTAAATCGGTCAAGAAGAAACTGCACTTAGGACAAAACAAAACGCATGCGCTAAAAGATAATCAAGTTAGCGTTATCAAGGGGTTTATATACCCCCAACACACCCCTAACACCCTCTCAGTTGGATCCTCATCCCCCCCCCTCCAACTGAAATTTTGGGTAAACTCCTGACGTTATCACCAACTTCAACCAAATAGTAAAGGTGTCACAAGGTTTCTACTCTGAACTGTGCAGCTCTCAGAGAGACCATGCAACCTTAGTAGAAATCAAATCAGAGAACGACACTGAAGTTCCATGTATAACCACTGACGAAGTCAGAAAAGCCGTCAAATGTATGTCCCGCGGTAAAGCAGCAGGTGAAGACGGCATAAGAGCTGACATGATCAAAGACGGAGGAAACATTATATTTGAAAAACTTGTGTCGCTCTTCACGAAATGTATCAAGGCATCCAGTGTACCGCTCAGCTAGAAAAACACTAATATAATCCTAACACACAAGAAAGGTGACATAGAAGGGTTAAAGAACTGCAGACTAATTAGCCTACTCCCAGTAATATACAAGGTATTAACGAAAGTAATTTCTGCTAGGATAAGAGAAACACTCGATTTTAACCAATCAAGAGAATAAGCTGGTTTTAGGAAAGCTTACTGGATACCACAGCCATGCTATCAACCTAATAATTGAGAAGTTCGCTGAATATAACAAACCTCTTTATATGGCCTTTGTAGGCTAAGAGAAAGCATTTGATTCCATAGAAATACAAGGAGTTCTAGGCGCTTTACCATAAGTAGCATAACCATAAGTACAGTCGTACCATAACCTAGTAATTGAGAAGTTCCCTGAATATAACAAACCTCTTTATATTGCCTTTATAGGCTATGAGGAAGCATTTGATTCCATGGAAATACAAGCAGTTCTAGACGCTTTAACGTAAGTACCAAATAATAAGTACAGTCGAACGCGACTTGAAGGTTATCGCGCAAGCGTCGACCGGCCGTGGGTCCCAAGGCTCAAGCGGCCAGATTCGGAAGCGTGAACATCACTATTTTTCACTCCTCTCCTTTCTTGGCTGTTCTGCACTAGAACACACGCCACCACGACAAACTCCTCACCCTTGCTCTCTATCTTTTTTTATATTTGCTGAGATTAAGCGTAGACGGGGTAGCATCTTGTCTTCGCGGTCAGGGACGGGGGTGATCGCTGCTTAAACAACAGCAAAAAAAAAAAGGGGGGAGGGGGGGAGCGAGCCCGATAACCCCCCCCCCTGCTCGAAACAGGATTCTGGGCCGTGACGCTGTCGGTTTTCTTGGTCGACTCCCGCGTGATAACCTTTAAATCGCGCTCGACTGCGCACCTACAAAGATTGCACATCTACACTACTCCTACATGATAGGAGCAGAATAGCTCCTATCAAGAGAGGTGTCCGACAAGGAGATACGATCTCCCCGATGTTATCCACAGCATGTTTATAGGAAGTGTCCAAACGTCTGGACTGGGAAAAAAAAAGAAATTAGAACTGACGGAGAATATATCTCAGTAATTTAAGGTTTTCAGACGAAGTTATGCTCTTTAACAATCACAGTGACGAACTACAAAACATCATCGGTGACCTAAACCAGGAAAGTATTAAAATATCACTAAATATGGATAGGCAAAAAACCAAAATTATGCTAAACAGCCTAGCTAAACAACAGGAATTATAACAATGAAAAGGAAATTCTCCGTAGAATAAGGATGGACTGGAACGCATTCGTGAGGCATTCTCAAATCATTACTGGGGACTTGCAGGTACCAAAGTGCGGTGCAGAAACGTGTATCGAAAAAACTAGAGATGAAATTGAGAAGCACGCAAGGTGCAATAGAAGGAAGAATTATAGGTGTAAAGCTAAGAGATAAAAACAAAAACTAGCGGACTGGATCAGGGAACAGACAGGAGTCGCTGATATTAGCATTTCAATTAAAAGAAGACTTGGGCAGGACATATCATGAGGAGGACAGATAACAGAAGGACAGTATAAGAGCCGCGGAATGGAACCAGCTCGCTCAAGGTAGGGCGGATTGGAAATCATTGGGAGCAGTGTTGCACGGAACGTCGTTCCAAGGAACGACGTTCCTGGAACGAGTTCCTTTTGGGAGGAACGAAGGAACGCCATCGTTCCATTTAGGATTGGTGGAACTGTAACGGGAACGCGTTACATTTACGAAGGAACGGCAAAAGGAACGGCGTTCCTTCTATACACGTTCCACTCACGCCGATCGTACGTACGCAGCCCATCATGCAGTGCGTATATGCTGGGCTACAGAAAGCCCTCACTAGATTCCCCGTTTTCCTGCCCCCCCGATCGCTTCCTCAAAATCACGCACGAAAACGCCATTCTCTTGCAGTTTCGATGATTCGACGAGGGTGACGCTTCCCCTTCACTGCGGCCGCACGACGTCAGGGTATCCCGCTACTCCTTGGTGGTGGCCGCTTACTATGGCCGCGGGACAGGTAGTTTTCGGCTGTCAGCCAGCTGCACGGCAACGCGGGAGGAACTGCATGCAACAGCAAAGTTACTTTCGTCCCTTCCCTTATGATCCCGCCGCCAGGGCTCCCTCCGAGCTAAAACACTGTCGACGCGTGCTTTACTATATCGCCTCCCCTGCCTCTCTCCGCATTGGTTCTGAGAACTCGGTTACGGCTATGGTTGTCCATATTTGTAAGACACTCTGTGCGTCAATCTCTTCTAGGTACTTCAGTTGAACTGAACGGGCTGCGCCTTAATTTAGCGTCAGCAGCCCCATTCCCTCGGCAAGAAGTAGAAACGAAAAGCTTTTCGAAAGGATATATGTACACGTGCTAACGAGAACGTGTGCTGAACATGCTTACGTGCGTGCGTGCGTGTTTGTAATATTGAGCGAAGATAACATCGCTCTAACTCAGACCTGGTTAATTATTGTCGGCGATGCCCAGTTTTTTTCTAATAGAAACTATGGTTTCATTGCTATCATTACTACGCGACCAAAGGGTTAGCTACACAGGAATAACCAGACATTTTAACGCACCACATCCCGTCCATGTTACTGTACAGCCTCATATGCTGTATACCAATGTCCTGTCAATTATGCTTGTTTGGTGTGGGTCATTTTCGGTTGGCGTCCCGTCAAATTATGCATGTAACGCTATTTAGTTTCGTATTTATTTCCTGTACCACAACAGCATTTCACCCTTGCCTTAATGTCGGTGTGCCGAATTCAACAGGCAAATAATGCTTATTCCTCGTGCCACGAAGAGAAAAAACAGCCCCGCGTTATTTGATTCGGCGGTAAAAGCACAATATAGAAATATTAAAATTCCTAACACCGGCATACATTCAACGCAGCTATAATTAACAACAAAAGTACAGTATATCACAAATACTTTAAAGCGATGGGAACTAATTAGTAAAAGCAATATATCCATAACTGCCGATTAGTTTATTAAAATGCTACAAAGGCTACCTATTTTGGGCAAAATCGTTTAGGACCGGGAATGATGACGACATCGGGGTATCTTGTTCGAGTATTTGCGCGCAATGCCATGGGTCAGGCACAAACCTTTATATGCTATCCTAAATCAAAAGGTCTGTTACTAGCTTTCAGTGTCAGATGCACCGCTGTTACATGCACTGGTGCATGTGAGTAACTACTTATTTGCATATTGAAGGTGCAGTATCCTGGCTACGCATCTGAAGACTGAAGTGGAAAGTGCCATATATGTGTCGCACTTGCAATAGACTGGCGCCAAAGTTGCAGTGGAGTTGTCCGTAGTACGTTCGGTGCTCCTTGAAAATATATGCCTAGGAGCGTTTCTTTGCATATTTCTTTGTCTCCAGATAATATGCCGCCGGTGACGTTAGAATTCTGGAAATGTGCATAGGTCGATGTGAGATTTAATATGTTCACTTTAATTTGCCCCAGGATTAATTTTCAATTTTATAAATCAAATGTAATGTCAATGCAACGACACTTTCCAATTTTCGAAATGTAACTGGAACGCGTTCCTTTGTGAGTAAAGGAACTTGTAACGGGAACTCTATGCAAAATTCGAAAGGAACGAGGAACGAGTTTGCGTTCCTGTTTTGGAGGAACGTGTACAACACTGATTGGGAGAGGCCTTCGTCCTGCAGCGGAGTTAAAATAAGATGATGATCATGATATATATATCGAGAGAGAGTAGTTGAATATATGAAAAGCGGCTCACTTTCGAAAATTGCACAATTAGAAGCGTGAACGCTTCGGTCGTGCCATGGCCGAGACGCCGACAAACATGCAAATTGCGTAAATGTGCCCATCGTTTCTTATGGTCAACCGCTCTGCACTCACCGGGAGCCTCCCTCCCCTCCACCCCCCCCCCCCCCCCCCCTTCCTTTTTTTTTTTCTTGAATATCCAAAACCTTTCCCCGAAAATCTAAGCGCTGGTGTGGGGAATTCCTCTACGCCGAAAAGACGACTACGACACTGCGGAAGAACTTTTCTTAGCAGGCAATTCTTGATCAATCCCCCACAGTGGGCGTGAGCCATACATTGTCAGGTGAACAAGAACAAATACGGTCTACGGACGTCGCCACTATGTCTGTTTTACAATGAAATAGAATCAATTGACCACTTCTTTTTAGACTGTCGCAGGTACTCTTTCCAGAGAAAAATGTTCCTCGAAACTCCACTCCGAAAAATGGGGTTAGAAATGAAAATTCCTGCTATTTTATCCTTTGGAGCCACTGTATTTGGGCACTGTCACAGGGATGTTTGCTCAGCTGTCTTCGACTTCTTAAATGAAACAAAAAGAATTCCTTGCTGATTCTATTTGTACTTCCAAATCCGTTTTGTGCCAAAATTACTATACCAAAATCAATCCTCGTAGTCCTTCATATCGAAACGTTTCATTACTCTTGCATTCCTTCCATTCCATCTGTTACTCTGACTACTGGACCATTCAGTTTTTTTTTCTTTCTTTCTGTAGTTCTTTTTTCTTTTTCTTTTTGCTTGTTCTTATTGGCTCAGTCCCTCTTCACACAACCTAGATTTACTGACCACGGCCTATCCCCCTCGGTGGGTGAGCGCCATAAAAGAGGCTCATCATCATCATCATCAAATGCGCAAGCACGCTCTTCAGAGCCGACACGTTGGGCTGCTGTTTGAACGCCTCTCTGCACGTGCCCGCGTGGCGCATGAATGACAAAAAAAAAACTTTAATAAAAAGGAACTATCGAGTCACGTCTGCAGGAGCAGACGAAGGACACCGGATCGGGGAAGACGCGCTGCTGGGCCTGGTCGGGCGTCAATTCTCGGGAGGCCAACATTTGTCGGAGGGACCCACTCGAGCGCCAACACGCGAGGTACCTCGAGAATGACATGTCTCCTGCTCAGGGCGCCCAGCAGACGTCTGGCAGTATTCGACGCCCCTTCTTCCGCCACCGGTCTGGTTCCGGCCTCTTCGTTCTGAAGAGCCTCCGACGGACGCACTCTCAACACCCTCTGCGTCGACGTGCCGGAATGCGTGAGCCCTCCGCTTGCTAGAATTCTTTTGAACGCTTGTTGTACAGACGCCGTACATATTATTGAGAGTTGCATATTGAGAGTACATATTATTGAGAGTGCGAATTGGAACCCCAGGTGGTCGAAATTTCCGGAGACCTCCACTACGGCGTCTCTCATATTCAGAGCTGGTTTTGGGACGTGAAACCCCGCAAATCAATCAATCATATTATTGAGAGTTGCATGTGCTCGTTTTTGCCTCTGTGTTTGTGTGTTCATTTTATGTTCGCAGGCTGTGCCAGTGTGCGCCTCTTCCTTGCAGTTCTCAGAGGCGTCCCTGGCGTCTCTGACTTGCCTCGCTGGGGCTGCTTCCGGATCGAACCGATCACGTGACACCTGGTTTCCCTCTTCCAAAGGCTACGGCGCACAACTCGATCATTTCGCTTTGGTGGCCTTTTTACTGCATGCACTAAGCGTAAGGCTAATTAATTAAGAGTTTCAT
>JABSTT010003980.1:0-25294 GCA_013339685.2 Hyalomma asiaticum | reverse complement strand
AGCGCTCTTCAGGAAGGCCGCAGTGAAAAGCTCGAGTTTAGCAAACTCAAGGTACAATCGATGTTTCGGCTTCGTCCGACTGTTCGCTAACATAATAACGGTCCTATATTTAAAGGCGAACGGCTCGCATACGCTTTCCTGGTTCATATCTTTCCTGGTTTTTCTTTGTTATACGTGCCTAACTTTGAACGGTGCACACATCACTGTAATCTCGCTAGAAGCAGAAAAAAAGTACGTCTTTTTTTTTGTTGCGATTTTACGTTGCGTGACAGGCCTCTCGTTTGTTTGTTTGTTTGTTTGTCTTTCAATTGCATAAGCTTCAGGGTAGCTGCAGTCTGTAGTCCTCCAGGAATCCACACAAGTAAATGTATGAGTTGATGTAGGGAAGCAGGTGTCTGAAGTGTTCTTTATATTGTACAGATAGCTATCTGTGTTCTTTTGTTATTATAATTTGCGTGATAGCACTGTGACCGACATATTTCCCGCGCTCTTGGAAAGCCACCGTCTGTTACGCAAAACCTGCTGCACTCACCAGTGCTTGCCCAAGCCTCACAGGCGTGTGGACTTTAATAAGCGTTCATGCACTTGCACTTATTACGCTATGAAATGAGATAATTGAAATAATGCCCGCTGTACCAGACGCTTTTAGGAAGCAGTAGCATGAGCGATGACGCCGGTATGTGAAAGGAGCGGACAGTCATATGATATGCGAGGAGGGCGCGCTGCTATGTTCGCACAGGAGTCTTTGTGGCCCCAGACATCGAGCATGCAGATGTAGAAGTATGCAGACAGATATTAAAGATCAGTTAATTAACTTCTGAACATCAAGCATGCACATGTAGAAGTATGCAGACAGATATTAAAGACCAGTTAATTTCAGAGCATCAAGCATGCAGGTGTAGAAGCATGCAGACAAACATTAAAGACCAGTTAATTAATTTCTGGGGTTTTACGCCCCAAGGCCACGCTATAATTATGAGAGAGAGAGAGAGAGAGAGAGAGAGAGAGAGAGAGAGAGAGAGAGAGAGAGAGAGAGAGAGAGAGAGAGAGAGAGAAACTTTGTTGTCTATGATTATGAGAGACGCCCTAATGGAAGGTTCCGGAAAGTTTGAACACGTGGGGGTTCTTTAACGAGCACCGACATTGCACAACACACAGGCCTCAACATTTCCATCGAAATGCAGCCGCCACGGCCCGGGTAGTTTTCAATATCGTAGTCTGCACTGGGACAAGTACAGGTGCCATAAGCTTTTAATATGGTCGAGGGGACGCCGTCTGAGCCGTACTATAAGGAAAGTTTCAAACGCCTAATGCATTCGGAGATGAGATTTTCTTCTTGTGGTGACTGTTAGGCTGACTGCTACGCTAAATCACGAAGGAAAACCCACAAATGTACGCGGCCTCCTATCCGTGGTCTGTGGAAGGGCCAACATGTCGCCCACAATTTGTGGGAATGCGAACCGCGTGGCCGCGAATCGTGGCCGCAGAAGAGGTGTCCCCTTTTCTGGGGGCACATTGAAGACGGCAGTGGGAGACCTGACTTGCTAGCAGCAATCGCGAGAGCCAGCTGCCTCTGTTCGATTAAACCCCTCGGGCCTCGAAGGTAAGTGGAGTCCTGGATTGAGGACACCACCCCCACTTGTGGAGAAACTTCGCGCCAAATAAAGTTTTCTTTTCTTTCGTTCCTTCCTTCTCGCCTTAAGCTGTTGACCGGTATGCTGAGACACCTTGCATCAAATAGTTTTAGATGCGAAGCAGATTCTGGCGGGTGCTCTGTCCCTCCCGTGGCGTCCACCCCCATCGCGCATGCGTGCCCCTCCCCCTCTCTATCCTCTCCTACGCTCCCCTTTCTCTCCTCTAGGAATCCTCTACTCTACGGAGCGGCGCGCACGACAGGTGCTGCGGCTGCATACTCCGCCGGGGGCGCCACGGTAGTTCCGCGGTATGCAAAATGACGGATCGCGCGCGCCTCATTCTCTCTCCTGTGCAGCGCCGCGACGAGCGCTCGGGCCATCACGCAACCACCGCGTTCGCTCTCTTATACGTTCTCATTCGCCCTCTCAATAAAATCACACCATCTCCCAAATCACACCATTATTGCATATTTAATATAAGAAGTGATTTCAATAAAAGAAACTGAGGAAGTGCTGAACGATGCACAAAAGGAGACCCTATCAACAGTTTCTCACAGCGCGGCTAAATTCAACACAAAGTGATCGAGAAACCGTTTTGGCAGTGCTACAGCTACTACTACTACTACTACTAAATAATAATAATAATTATAAAGGCCATTTTTACGCCTGTGAAATCTGCGTAAACGGTAACTGGCAAGTATAGGCGCCATTACCTAGCGAACGCAGTTTGAGCTTGAGCTCCCTTCATATTTCTTCATCTCCTATCATACTTCTTACTTTCTTTATCTCTTTCTATACTGCACTCTTACCTCCTTTCCCTTCTGCTCAACCTTATATCATTCTGTGTATGCTGTACGCTGTAATCGCACGTTATAGAACAACAGGTGGTCGAAATTTCCGGAGCCCTCCACAATGGCGTCTCATTATAGCCTGGTTTCGAGGCGTAAAACCCCACAAATCAACAAATAAAGTCGATAAACCTATGTATCGTGACCAGACCCATAGTAACTAGAGCCCCTCCACGGTGGTCTAGTGGCTATGGCACTCGGCTACTGATCCGAAGGTCGCGGGATCGAATCTAGGCCGCGTCGGCTGCGTTTCGATGGAGGCGAAATATTGAGGCCCGTGTGCTGTGCGATGTCAGTGCACGTTAAAGAACCCCAGGTGGTAGAAATTTCTGGAGACCTCCACTACGGCGTCTCTCATATTCAGAGCTGGCTTTGGGACGTTAAACCCCACAAATCAACCAATCAATAGGAATTAGAAGCACCGCGGCCCTCGTGCATCGGTCAGACGCTCGAGCCCTTCACCATCTCCGCACGATCGCCGGTCCCGCTCGTCTCTGTCCCGTCGTCCATCATCGCAACCCTGGGCTTGTACAATAATACCACCTCAGAAAAAAAATTTACACACGCAGCTCCCGGATGTGACGCTACACTGGATTCCCGACTCGCAATCCCCCGACTCGCGATCCGCGAAACCCTCTCCTTACTTTGCCGACCGGCCAGGACCTAATCGCCCTGGAAGCTGATGCCCTACTGATGACTGCCCTGATCGGCGCAAGCGCACACATCTCATTCACAAGTGTTGATATGAGAAAACGCCTGAAGAAGGTGCTAATACCTGCCGAATCTCGCACGGTCCGAGTCGGTGATCCAGGAACTCACTCTGTTCTTGGGATGTGTGCCGGTCGTGTGCCAGAGGCAGCTACAAATCTGTCATGTTCCATGTTCCACGTCCTTGGCCACTGTCCTGACGACGCAATCCTCGGCCTTGATATGTTTATCGGGTCACTCAGTTGTAATTGACTGCTCGGCTCATGTTACGCAACTTGATTTGGCTGACGTTCCTGAACGGCCCGACACAACACCATCTCTGTTCTGCCGACTTTGTTTGTTCCCAACGCCGGTACTGACGTATCACTGCTGTGCCCAATCCCCGTGTACCGGTTGGCGACTGTGTGGTCACTATGTTAGTGTCAATGTCTTACTCTCGCACGGCGTATCTTTGACACCGTAGTGACCATATCGGATGACCAAACTTGCCTTCCGCTCCCGAATTCCGTAATCCGGACTCAAGCGCTCACCACATGTGTACCACTCACCACACTGTTCACCGCGTGTCACCGCCTGCAATTCTCGTTCGGCAGCATCACCTCCACTTTTACAAGCGTTCCACTGTTGCAGGCGAATATTAAGCGCCCTTCAAATTTTGAGTCTGTAATATACGAGCAGGGATGAAATTTATTGCGATTTTGCACAACCGCAGTGCTTATGTCGGTGCCGTCGACATTTTCAAGTACTCGCAGACTATTTTCGTAAAACATTCGCGTTTTTCGTATAACCACTCTTCGATTCAAAGATCGAACCGATAAGGACACTGTTTTATTTGAAATTGTAAATTTTCGACTCTACGCACATCCCCTACCTCCGTGCAGTGTCTCTTTTAGCGGAAATAATGCTTTTAATATGGCTTCACTTAGCATAGATTCCAATATCTGCCCTCACTATGTCTTTTTTCGTGTTTGAATACATATATGACCCAAGTACTCTATTTTACACTGCAAGTGCTGGCAGGAACCTACAGAATACGTAACCTATTTCAAGCTAATCTAATGTATAATCTAACCTAACGTTGAGGAAGCAGCAAAGTTTGGCTCTATAGCCATTTTCACGGTATTCTGCATGTCGTGTATTGTCATGCATACATTATTGCCCCTCCCCCCCCCCCCCCCCCATATTTTCTTTTTTCAACATGCACGCCTGTCTGCACGATCTATCTGAAATGCACATCATTCTAGGCATCTCTCAGGGAAGAGGAAATAAGCCTTCCTCCCCCTCCTCATGGCAGACGGATAGAATGCAGCTTTTTTCCTTGACGCAATTTGCTGGCATGGATAACAGCTGGAGTAGTCGCTCGTGTGCATGAAGCAAGGGAAGGGGGCTTAGAACACAAGCTGGCATCGCCTATTTTCTATTTTTGCGTGCGAACGCAATACGCGTTGCAGAAAAAAAAAGAAAAAAGAAGGAAAAAAAGAAAAAAAAAAGGAAGAAAGAAACGCTTTTCTCCGGCTTATCAAACGCCGTCATGCATATAAGGGAGCGCCGAAGCCACCCACAGGACGCGACACAGAACTGAATGACAGCGCAGAGTGGTCATAGGACAGCCAGGACGAGGATCGCCGTCAACCTGAAGAGAGAAAGAGGAAATTGCGTCAACAAATAAAAGTATAACAGGCAAGTTGGACGTCGCCAGCGCAAATACATGTATTCTTCATTGTTGGTTAGTGGGGTTTAACGTTCCAAAACCAGCTCTGATTATGAGAGACGCCGTAGTGGAGGTGTCCGGAAATTTCGACCACGTGGGGTTCTTTAACGTGCACTGACGTCGCACAGCACACGGGCTTCAACATTTCGCCTCCATCGAAATGCAGCCGCCACAGCCGGGATTCGATCCCGCGACCCTCGGATCGGCAGCCGAGTGCCACTAGACCACAAGACCATAACCAGTATAAACCGCGGTGACGCGGCATTCTGCATTGCTCTTGCGACCAAATACGCTGCTCTAGAAAAATAAGGTGAGGATAACGTAGAGGAAACGAACAACAACAACAACAACAACAACAACAACAACAACAACAACAACAGGAGCTAATGCCACTTCCGAAGCAGTAGTTGGAAGTAAAGGAGCTGAGCAAGAAAGGTCTTCCAAAGCACAAAAGGACTCGAAGAAGCAACAGCAGGCAAAGGTGACTATCGCAAGAGAACAAGTAGAATGTATTCAACAGCCCAAGCCGAAAGACAAAAGGAAGATCGGTGATACTGCGGAATTATAACGTCATAGAGACATATGCAGCGGTAAAAATTGGACTCCGACACGGTCGAGTCCACGCGAGGCGTTGGCAAACTCGACTGCGTCGAAGTCGGGCGCTTTGCTTTAGCTGCACTCGCTCAAGTCGAGTACCGGCTTCACATAATGCCGCGTGTATGATGTCGGGGCTCAGACGAGTACTACTGGCGCAAGTAAGCTTTGGTACACTAAAGCCCTACGGGATTTATTCGTATGTAACATTCTGTTCTGTTCTATCTTGAGTGCTGTGGTGAGGTTGAGGTTTACCAGCTCGCCTACACTCCATTTCTCTGTGTTTCGCAGCAAGAAGTTATGAAGGCGTTACACGAAAACAAGTAGACACGTGAGGGTACTAAGAGCCAACTGACACAAGTAAGAAGAAATAAAAGTATGGCAATGGTCAGTTCACTGTCCAGAGTTCATATTGAACTGAAGTTCACATACGCTCAATACTGTCCATAGTGCACTAACAATATACATCGATTCATGTACATCGCTGTCCTTTTCACAGACACCTTAGGTCCACGGTCGCTGACAATCCTTCCAAAATGAAGAATTCTCCATGTATCCGGTTAGGTCCTGGTTACAGCCACAGAACGCATGATAATGCCCCAAGTATGTCGCTTCACAGGCTGTTAACACATCACTGTTCGTGGCACTGCGATGCGAAACGGGAAAAGTGGCTCTGCGAGATATATGCTCTTTCAAGGACACCATTTACACTATATTCTTACAAAAATGCCATATATCGCGATATCGGGAATTGGGCATATGTGGCTACATATGGAACGTGCCCGTATGTGCCCGTGTTTTGCCCAAATCGTTACAGATGCATACATGACAATAAAAGACCTACGCTAGGAATGCCATGCATGGGCACTGGCGAGTATTGGACAAATGCAGTACGTTCAGAAGAGCATGCGTGTTTTTCAGCAGAAGTCGAGCCTAGGAACTCACGCACGCACACCACACCCGTAGCCAGGGGGCCGGTGTGCCCTTAATACCGGGCCCCTCCCGAAATTTCGGTTGAGGTGTAGTGTTAATAACGAGTGTAGTGCTAGTAACATACAGTTCAAGCCTGTTAACAACACTGCATTTAAAAAGTCACTTAATGTACACACTGCGATTGTTACCGAAAATAAGTAGTGAAAATAAGTGATTACATTCTTTTTCTCAAATAGTCAAGGACTTGAGCCGGGTAAATGCGTTCCGTTTGGAATAACATCCGTTTGTCTGCGTTACGTTCGGATAGTGCGACGCGCCGGAGGAAGTGTGGCACTGCGAGATAGAAGTGTACGCTTCCAAGGAAGCTTTTCGCAAGATGGTGGCAGGCAATCTTCGCGCCCACCACGCGGAGGCAGGGCCGCGGCGCCGCCATATCCTGGCGACGTTAACAGCAGTGACGTAATTCCTAGCAGAGGGTCGCGGCACAGTCTACGAGTCTCTCCTACGCAGTGAGACTGGTGCGACTTCGGCAGCCGTCGCGACCATGCCCGACCGCGAAGGGCTGAGAGCTCTGCACCGACTTTGCAATTCGGCGAGCGGCGCTAACTGGCGTCCGACACGCTTCGAGGACGAGTCGACGCTAAGTCGCTTCGCGTGCTGCGTGTGTCACGTGATTCCAAGCACAACGGTGATGCTACCCTGTTCGCACCTGCTGTGCGAGCAGTGTCTGACGGGAAGTGTTCGCCAAGACGGCGAAAGAGTCTGTCCCCTGGACGTCGAACCCTTCTCCGAAGACGAGTGCCAGATGATAAAGCTCCCTTCCAAGACGAAGCAGAATCTTAAGGTCAGTACCAGACATCTGTGTTCACTATATCAGCGGCATAACGCCACCGCATTTCAGATTCACTTATTATACTACTTTCACAAATGAATGGAGCATTTGCTCTGCTTTTCGAACATGTCTTTTAAATCGCCAGCTGTGAGGTCAAACGCGTGAGCTGTCACACTGGTTGTTCAGTTCCGAGATAAGCCCACGGCAGCGAATTTCATGGGCGATCGTGAGAAAGCAGCGACGAGCGAAAGGTGCGCAAGGAGGAACCACTTAAGTGAGTGCATTCGAGCCGCCGGTCAGGTAGAACAGTAACAAGAAAATTACCGTGAAATCTACCCGCGCTCCATCTTTCGTTAGCTGCAGTAACCAGAGGGCGTCCGACGTTTGGCAGCGCTGGCACCAAGCCGCCTGAGGGCAATGATCTGTCTAGTGTGTTGAGGGCAAGCACGGGCAAGCTTTTCCCTCATGCTCATGTCGTAATGATGGTCATACGGAGGTCGGAACAGCTGCGCAGTACACTTGAGTAAGATATACAGAGAGCTAATGGCGACAACACCACGCATAACCTAGCCCGATAGGCCGTTTGCTGCCGGCATAGCTATACGGAGGTCGTGGTTGAGAGAGCGGCCGCATCGACTACAGTTCTGATGAGGCCTAAATCCGCAGAACTTTCTTGTACAATGGCGAAGTGGTAGATCTGCTACGTCTGTACGCCAGTGTCACAGCATGAACGCCGAATTTATGGTTTCATTTACTTTCTGCCTTACAGGCTCACTGCTGGAATGAAGACGATGGCTGCGAATTTGTAGGCACGATCGAAGACGTATTGCTGCACTACGACAGGGAATGCGCCTTCCACGCCCTCCAGTGTCCACGCTGCGATGGAAGAATCTTGCGCACAGGCCTTGCTGCGCACTATGTTGCCGGCTGTTCCGAGAATGTTCCTTCTGCAGGCGGGGCACCGAATAACAGACAAGATGGTCCATCAGTCGGTTGCGATGCGAGTGTGATGCAGGGGCAGTTGCCTACCATTCAGAGGCAGGTCACCGAACTACCCAGAACACCAGATTCGAAGTTATTGCAGGACATCAGGCGAGCGGTCAGTGACCTGGAGAGCAGTTGCCTGCGTGGGATGACAGGCATCGAGGCGAACGTCTGCTCGATGGTCACTCGACAGTTGAACGCCGGTATGGAAGAGCTGAAGGCACTTATCAGAGATCCGGGCAGCAATCACATGTCGACTATGCAGAGCCAAATAAACGAACCCGTTGAACAATCCAGGGGCCTCTGTGAATCGCTGTTACAGGAAGTTGTGCGTGTGTTGAGGGCCTCGGGGAGTGAACTGAAAGATGTGAAGGCCCAACTTGAGACAGTCACACCTCTGCTAAGAGCCTCGGAAAGTAGACTAATGGAGAATGCGAACAGCGATGTGCAGAAAATTGCCCACGTTGTCAAGGACACTGGGCGCGAGTTAAAGGAACACATTAGCAGAGTCGAGGCCAATCTCTGTTCGACGCTCTCCGACCAGCATCAGTCTCTGCAAGGTGAACTCGATAGTTTGCAAAAGAAGGAATCCACAGGAAACGAAGGAGTCCTTGCCGCTGCTGATGTGGTTAAAGAGGACGACATGCCGTGGCGAACTGAAATGAAGCTGATTCTGCGAAAGCTCGAAGTCTTCGCCGAGGAATCCTTGAAAAGTCTGGAATTTCTGAGAAAGCAGATGTACTGGTATGATAAGAAACCATGGGTGTCGGGTATCGAAAATTGTTACAGAAGGGAATGCGAAATGTGGATGAAACATCTTCCGTGGCTGCCCTTTATTGTCACACTGAGCAATGCTGAAAATATACGGGAGTTACAAGAGGGAGAGTTTGCAGCTCTGAATTTTGGGTTCTTAAGGGACATGTTATTGAAAGTCAGATTTTCCTTTACTTTTTCGCCGTCGAGTGCCCTTTGCGTGGATGTGGAGTACGTCAGATTTGCTGAAGGCTCTGGTCCGCTGCCCTACAAAAGAGTCACTGCACTAAAGGGTGGATTGGCCGAACTTGAGAGCAAGGGGACAGAAAAATGCCGTCACTGTGCCAAAAAGAATGTTGTACATTTTATTTCCAGGTTCAGTCTAACAATGGAAAAACTCACTCGTGACCGCCTCACAAGAGATGGCGCGCTTAGACTGTCATTTTGCTTGAAATAAAAATGTAGCTAACGTCTCTGCCCGACAAACCTACTTCTTTATTTCAAATGCCCTAAAATCAGACATGCAGTCCCATTGCGATTGTCACCTGTTCGCTGTCAGGCTTAGGCGGCGAACGTTCATATAAGACGCGCCTTCGCTACTCCTGAAAGTCTCGAAACTACAGGAGAAACATCGCTTGGCCTTACCCTTTCACACATAGCGTCGTTTAAGCGTGGTGTTCACGTATAACTGGCTGTTCGTAACGGCTGCCAAGCGCACGTCACTTTTCTCGTCACAGTGTTAATTGAAGGGGCTGTCCGGTCATTTTACAAACTGAAACAAACTGTCTTAAAAGAAAGTGCGTGCCTTATCTTACTCTTAGCCAGCTTGCACGACCAAGCCAAGCGCGTAATTAATTCATAAATAAATATCAAATCCAGCGCTTTTTGAAAATCCCGCGCCAGTGAAGCAACGCTCCGGCCGCAGTGACCGTGACGTCACACGGTACCCTGTGTGACGGGCGTTTGTGGCTCCAGTGATATGCAGCGTCGTACGGAAAGTCTCACAGTTAGAAACATTTCTTTAGTCTTTCTTTTCTAGCGCTATAATTTCGTTGATTCCGTAACGTTCCTAATTTGTATGGGTGTCTTAGAGAGACACATGTGAACTCTCCGCAAGTTTCCCAGCGACGAGAGCACTCGGCCCAGTGGAATGGCGCCGTTGATCATGCCAACTGGTTTTGTTTCCGAACGAATCAAAGCTCGGTGCATTTTACAGGCGCTTGCTGGGAGTTGATGGCGGGCTCTCGTGTGATGTTAAAGTAGCTACAGGTGGAGGGGCAGCATGAATGATGCGAATTGTCATTAAGGAGTCAGGTGTCTTGATTTCTTTGCGCTACGAACATTTTTCTGCATGAAGCATGTGGGGGAGATAAAAAAAAGTACGATGTATCGAAGGTATGCTCATCGAGACATAACATACTTACGCCGGAAGTGCATATAGTTCGGGCTCAGCGCCGTCTTGCGAGACGCTGTGCCTTGTTGTAAGCTATTCCTGTAGTTGTTCATTGGCTTTGATATTTTTGGCAGCAAGCACGTAAAACTATTACTTATTCTGTCTTCGTGCACATCGCGCGGTCGTCATGTGAGCGGTCGGACTATTGCGTTGTAAAGGTGCGGGGATTTCTCTGAATAGCACCGGCTGGTTCGATAGACGTACTCAAAGGCGCGTTGTGTACGCTGAAAATTGTGTTTGCGACTTCAGATGAGTCAGCACCTGTAAAAATCGACGCCGAAAAATGTGTGTGCCACTATCAAATGTGCAAAACGATAACGCATCGAAAAGACTCCTGGGCACCGGCCTTCTGTCTATGCGCGTACTCCGGACTTTTTGACTAACATGCGCACGTGTGACGACCGCATGGTTGTCATTCGCACGCATTTGAGTGTTGAAGCAGTTACGCTGTCCCTTTCTCTCACTTAATTTGACTGGTTCGCTGGCGTGTTGAACGGGAGCGGCGATTTGTACTCCTGATCGTCGTAACCATGAACTGCTTCTGATTTTTGACGGCGCTAGAGAACTATCACAGCCCTGTTTGGTCAATGCGTACGGCCGCGAAAGCCAACAAAAACGAGCAGTAAGGAAATGTGTCATGAAATGCCAAATGCTATTAGCCGTGAAATTAGCCGCTGTCAAAACACCGCACCGGAGACGAAGCGCATCAATCTCGATGCTCAATGATTGCCTTCAAAACCACACGCGTAATTTGCAGCTGTTGCAAAATTAAAAGAACTTTTAATCACATTTGTTTAATCAACGACGTCTAAGGTGCAATAGATCAAAAGCACCGATCAAACTGTGCAATAAAGTACAGTGCAGACGGAGCTTCGAGAGTGCCCTCGCACTGTTCTTCGTGACGTCATGCCGCAACGGCCGTCGCTCATCGGGTGCTGTGTTGAAGTTTCGTACTTATGCGAATAAAAAGCGGAATAAAACTATAGAAAGCTCTAGTTGGATCAGAAAAGTCAGCCTTGTGTTTTCCACACGCAGAAGTATGCATGACACGATTGGCAGTTCTTGATGTTTACCATATCACCGGACAATCCCAATAACGAGTGATTGACGCCTTTGACGGCTCTGACAGCTGAACATCTCTTAACTAAAACATAGTTGCAAGTTAGCCGTGTCATTGCCGTGTCAACTTGCTTGTCATCTTGCACTGTTGGCAAATGGTGACAGGCAAGTTTCCAATATGCACGTGGAGCTCTAAAGGGAATGCGCCTTGTGCCATTGAGTAAGCGAACCCGAACAGGAGTGACCACGCAGGCTTATGCTGTTGACCACGCGTCTGGTTCCAAGGCTGTGGAAGGCTCGAGCTGCAGATATTGAAACTGGGACCGTTGGAGTGATGTGCGCGGAAACGTGTACAAATAAAGCGTTGTGATACGCCAATTGTTAAACAACCTGTGCACCTCAATGACCAATATTGGTAACCATGACATGTTCCGCGATGCTTTGGACTATTTTATGTTATTTTGTGGACATGCGCTGTTACCTGTAGTGTACGTGCCTTTGTTCTTTTCTTTGGTTATCTGCGTCTTTTGACAATTTCTTCATTAATTGATTTTCTTTATTATAATAGACTTCGCGCATGTATGTGTACCATATCGATTTGAATATTGTAGATCATGTGTGTCTCGGTGTATTTTATTTTGTGGCTTGCTTTAATGTGCCCTCAATCTGCAACGGTGTAAAGAACTAATATTAAATAAATAAATAAATAAATAAATAAATAAATAAATAAATAAATAAATAAATAAATAAAGTCAATGGAAGTACAGGGAGATGAGGCTACTTTGTGCCAGCTGATTTGATTTTGCATGGACGTTCTTTTGAAGTTTGAGGTATTCTAGTTTGCGTTGGCAGTTACATTCGATATTTTATATTTACGTTTGTCGTTACTGATTTTCAAAATGGAATAAAATGGCGCACATGCTCAACATCACCACGCTGTGTTGACTGATTGATTAATTTGCGGGGTTTAACGTCCCAAAAGTAGCTGTGTCTATGAGAGGCGCTGTAGCGAAGGTCTCCGGAAATATCGACCACCGAGGGTTACTAAACGTGCACTGACATCGCACAGTACACGGGCCTCAACATTCTGCATCCATCGGAATGCAGCCGCCGCGGCCGGGATTCGATCTCGCGACCTTCGGATCAGCAGCCGAGTACCACAGCCACTAGACCACTATGGCGGGGTAGTATTGGTAAATATGATTTTAAGCTCTGCTATAGGATTCAATTTTCTATAGGATTCAATTTTCGGGAAAGGGACACGCCTGCGTTGATCATTTCAAGTTTTACAATGGCGTCTTCTCACCAACACGCTAACCCTCTCCACCTGAATCAACCCTTCGTTTCAAACTTTTCCTTTAACCAATTTGAAAGGCGCCTTACATAATTGTCTGCACTGGACCCAAAGACATTAAATTGTTCGATGTGAAAAAGACATTCGCAACATGCGCGTAAATTATGAGTTAAGGGGAATCGCAAGGCTAATACTATATGTTAGGCCGCCATATATATATATATATATATATATATATATCAGAAAGAAGCAAGGTATGTACAAGAGCAAGAAGTAGAGCATTAAGAATAAGAATTTGCGTCCTTCAGCAGTTACTGTGGTGTCTTCGAAGAATTAAGGAAATTAGTTTTGTATATACTACGCCATTACTATTAAAAATTGATTGGTATAAAGGGGTGATATTTCGATACATATTGTATATATCTTGCATAAATGTACGAATCATTTATCTTCATTCATCGTTTAAATCGTTGCAGTATAAACTCAACTATGCGCGAACAGTTTCTTTAGATATTTTTCAGATAAACGAAACCCGGGACTCAAGACCAAGCAACAAGTAAGCATGGGAAGGTTCAGGCAAGAGAACATTCAAGACAGATTCGAGAAAGGTTCAAGAAAGATTCACAAGAACCTCTCTTACATTTTTTTCCCCTATAACTTCCGAATCACGTATGACCTGTTCCCTTCGTTGGCCGTGGCTGCCTGGGTAGCTTTCCTACCCACTCTCTTTGTCCTCCTTGTATATTTTAAATGGTCAGTTTATTATCATTTCGGTAAGGTTGCTTTTTTTTTCTCATTTTATTTTAAAATCTTGTTACATACTGAGGGACACAGGAAGGGGTACACTTTTTAGGAGGTTTAACTTTATTTGTTCATATAATTACCATGCTTTAACATTAACTCCGGCGCAACTATTTTGTACGTGGAAGGAGTCGTCTGCGTAGGTATTCGTACTTTCTACACAATTCATTTCACAGCGTCGAGGAGCGTTCGAACTACACGGTACCTTTATCGAGCCTTATTCAGCAAGATGCATCGAGATCGCAGACTAGTCGACATCCGATAAGACCGAATTCGAGCCTCATATTGCAGTGTCGGACGCAACCGAATTTTATCGTTATCTGTCCTTACATGACGGGCTGCAGCCTTTGTTCGACCTTAGCTAGCATTGCAGAAGTCGCTCAGACCACGCGCATGCAGTACGCAGATATCTTCAGAGAGCCTTTTAATTACCTTCGCCCTATCGACTGTAATTGAAGCTTTATCAGCAATTAACGTTGTGAATTTTTTCCATAGGCATAAATAATTTAACCACGCATAGAACTGGCACATTCTGCCGTGTTCACAGTTTTTCTGCGCGTCTTGTCGTCGTTTCCGGCCGTCTCTGCAGACTGCCTACTTGCAGCATCCTTAAGAAAGCACCAACTCGCCGGCCTTGCAGCCCGACGCCCATCAGGGATCATACAGCCTGTGCAACCAACGGTTCAAATAGGGAACAGACACGCCGTGCACAAGAGTGGTGCCGTAACTCTGAGCGCATATGCGAGCCGCGCGCCTGTATAAATTTTCCATTTACTCGTATGTGTACCATTAATGAAGATTTCAATATCTTGTATCCCATGTGCTCTGGCTATTTTAATTGTGTTTTTTTTTCTTGGGCGATTCCTTCTAGAATGCTGCAAAGCCGTGAGTGCAAATAAATAAATAAATAAATAAATAAATAAATAAATGTTAGCACAAGTTTTCGTATACAAAATTGTAGGCGGATAGATAGATAGATACGCTCAAAGTCGCCGAAGTTCTCTAACCAATGCTTCGCATTTAATATAGTGAGTGTAGGTGATTGGATGCTTTTTCTCAAATAGTCAAGGCCCTGAGCCTGGTAAATGCGTTCGGTTGGGAATAACTGCTGCTTCTGTGCGTTCCGTTCGGACAGTGCGACGTGCAGGGAGATGTGAGGCACTGCGAGAGAGACCTTTCAAGAGTGCCTTTCGAAAGATAGCGGCAGGTAATCTGCAGGCCTACCACGCGAAGGCAGGGGCGGCGACGCCATATTCTGGCGACGTTATCAGGAATGACCTGGCTCCCAGTGGACGGTCCCGGCACGGTCTGCGAGTGTCTCGTACGCAGTGCGACTTCGGAAGCCGTCGCGACCATGCCAGACCGCGGAGGGCTGAGAGCTGTGCACCGACTTTGCGATTCGGTGTGCGGTGCCAACTGGCGTCCGACACGCTTCGAGGACGTGTTCACGTTAAGTCACTACGCGTGCTGCGTGTGTCACTTGATTCCAAGCACAACGGTGGTGCTACCCTGTTCGCACCTGCTGTGCGAGCAGTGTCTGACGGGAAGTGTCCGCCAAGACGGCGAAAGAGTCTGTCCCCTGGACGGCCAGCCCTTCTCCGAAGACGAGTGCCAGATGCTGAAGCTCCCTTCCAAGACGAAGCAGAACCTAAAGGTCAGTACCGGACATCTGTGCTCGCTATCAGCGACGAAAATAACTGTTTTGTCGGTGAACGCCCGCGGACGTCTCCTTATCTCACCTGGCCTCGCGTATCAGCAGTAGAGAGTTCTTGTAAGTGAATGGCACCACCTTTTTCGCTATAGGTTCGCAAATATCTTGATGTTTCGAATGCCAGTCCAGCATCACATTCGCAATATCAATAATTCGATTCCGAAGACGCGCATACGAAAACATTCGAAATGTCATATATTGGAAAAGCCCGAATAATCAAAAATGCAGTAAGTGTATACCCTGTCTACGAACGGATCCTACTTCAGCGCAGATACGGTGATGCCGCCATGGATCAGCGTCGGAAAGCCACGGGGGCTTGATCAAACAGACGTCTCTCGACAAAAGAGACGTCTGTGCTGTGAACTAATGCGAGCGTCTACGTGACGTCGTAGCATGAGGTATCATTTAGTCGCCACGGTGTTCTCTAGTTTCCTGGTTAGGACCCTTGGAGCCAACACCTATAATGCACTCTGCACAAAGACCTTCATCTTACTCGTAACACTTGGGTGAATGACAAACAATGCGCGATAGGCAATATTCTCGCTGACTGCTTCACATGACACTGATTCGCACATTTCTAGGGATCTGCAGGATTTTTTTTTTCGTTGTGGTAGCGGCGGGACGCGTCTTTTACAACGACTGCTCCACAGAATCTTTGGTTTTTGCTACCTCGCTTGTTCGGAAATGCCACTAACGATATCTCGTAGGCCGCCAGTCACGACTGCGAACGACAGCACTGCGCGGTATGGTAACATAGCGTGTTCGCTACCGACGCAGGGTCTTAAAGAAACGTTATACGGTTCCTTAAAGCGCTGGAACGCTGAGCAGAATATACATATTGTGGGCAATCATTAGGTACTTCTACTTCATCTGTACATACTCATCATCATCTCAGTCTCTTCACCTTTGTCTGTGGTGGGTTGCCATCTTGGTACCAGTCTACGCCTTGGGGTCAGCCATTCTTCGTAGCCTCAAGGATTAATAAAACGGCGTTGTTACCCCTGCTTCACAATATTTTTGGTGTTTTTCGAGCGATAGCCACGAGAAGATTGGGACAGTTGGGAAGCTAAGCATTACCATAGACCAGGTGAGGTTTAATAACGTTTGCTGTCGGGCTAGTTGGTGCATAGCTGAACTTGAATTGATGGCGCAAATGGTTAGACAGGACCGAAGAAGACACGTAAGACACGGAAGAGCGCACACTCGCAACTAAATTTTATTCCTCCGAAAACTTAGTTAAGTACCCTCAAGCATGCGCACAACACCGCAGAAGGCAAAATAACAATCTCTGAATACACTGCCTGATCAAAACCTATCAACCAAGAACCGATACTAATTCTGATAAAGAGTTACGGAAAGAACGCTGACACACAGATCGCCAGCATTCTGTATGTACATAGCCTCAGCCAATTCCCGTACCACCTTATCCTTGCTTTTCCGCAAAATGCATGTGTTGCCCAGCAGTGGTTTACACGTGCAAGCCCTGCAATGATATGGCAAATGAGATCCCGTACCACTTCCTATCGACAGGGCGTGCTCTGCCAGTCGATCATTAATACACCGTCCAGTCTGGCCGATATACACCCGGCCGCAACTCAACAGAATTTTATAAACAACACCAATTGAAGATTTAATTTAACGCGTCTTTTTCGTGTGTTTCTTCCCACACTCAGGACTCTTAACAGACGACACTCGAGCACAAATACGAAAGAGTTTTTTCGGGGCCGAAAACACTACCGGTACGTTATATCTAGCAGCCAGATTTTTCAACGAATGAGATACCTTGTGTATACAGGGAATGACGACGGGACGTTTATCCACATCATTACCTGGCGGAGCACCGCTAACATCACGCCGAGCTTTTTTCACTAAAGCCTCGCAAACAGATCCTAAAAGGACTGATGGGAAACTCGCAGAAACAGGTCTAGAAACTTGCAGTTCAAAGCTTTCTTTAACTGCATGTGAGCAGGACCTGTCTAAAGCCATCTGCAAGCTAGCAGTTGCTATCGCTCTCTTGACATTCTTCGAATGGGCGGAATGAAATGACAAAAAGTCTTTCTGAACACGAGGGTGATACATCCAACAGATATGGTCTTCGTTAATCGAAAATGTAATATAATCAATATATAATCTTCGTTAATGGCAAACACAAACAGCCAGCGGAACTGTGGGGGCATACTAAAGCATTGCAAACTTAAACACCAAAGACAAGCCTTACGTTGAGCAAAATTGAAAGATTAGGCTGCTGTGACGGACCATTTCGCCATTCCCGACGAGAAGAGAGCAGTGGAAAGAGAGAAAACGACGAAGCTGAGAAATTGGAGTGGCACCATACGTCCCGCCCCGTAGGTACCTTTTAGGGGCGAAGCTCCTTAGGGCGTGGGTCGTTCCCTCCTTCGTATGTATGTAGCCACCTGTAGTTTAGTTTTTGAATGGCTCAATAGATGGCGTTGTGTGTCCAGGCTGCTACCTCTAGTTGTGAACTGCAGCATAAACTTGACTCCCCGAGCGTGAGGTACATTTAAAACTCGGTTTAACGAACTAATTTGACCCCCAAATCAGTTAATAACGAAAATCACTAGGATTGTAGTCCCCTTTCCTCCGACCGAGGACGAGGCCGAGAAGGCACATCGTCAGAAACTCAAGCAACGGTACGAAGAGATGCACGACGCTTTGGAGAGGTGATCGTTCGTCTCGTTGGAAGAGTTTCTCGCCACCTTCAACGTTTTCGACGTTTCTCGCTACCTTCGATGATTTCCCCTCAGGAGCTTCGCCCACTCATCATTCACCCCGTGGATATGCTGTGATTTTTTGAAATGACGTCAGCTCATCTGGAGTACTCAATTACCACGTGAGGTTGTTGTTTTGTGGGGTTTAAAGGGCCCATGACAGCTATTTTTTTGTTGGATACTTTTATGCTCTAATGAGTAGAACAGTGTCTTGTAATCACGGCATGGAGTGGCAAATTCTCCAGCGTGAAGTCTAATTAGTCACAGCATCGTTAATTTTGTTCAGTTTTAATGAAGCTTCGAAACGCGCGCCAAAAACTGCAAGAAACTAGCGCTGCGGGGCTAGCGCGGCGGCTGTCGGAAGTGAGCGCATGCACTGATCACTTGAGCTCAAGATTCGGTGACGTTGCGGAGAGCGCGAGCGCCAGACCAGCTCGCCACACTCGCTTTGCATCATAGCGTGTGTACAATGGACCAACACGGAGAGGAAGCAGAAAAACACGGCTTTTGGCGTGGCCTCCGCGATCGGCTGCGAGAGCCAATCTTGGAGGCCACGCTCGGAGGCCATAGCGCCGCGCGCCAGTGTCTCTCTGTGACGTCACGATATCAACTTACAAAAGTGAAACGTCACAGATGGGCCACAAACTACGTCATACTAGTGACGATGTCGCGAGGTGCCGCAAACCCAGATGAGCATTTCTGGTCACTTTAGATACATATTAATATATCTTAATGACAACGTTCGCCGTTAAAGGGGTCGTGAAACGTTTTCTGAACATTTTGTACTAAGTGCGTATTCGGGGTCCTGACCCTCTAATCAACAATATGCACTGTTCCGTTGCACCGCGTGCGTTGATTTAGAGCGATAAAAAACGCGGTTTCGGTTTCACTGCGCGCGTTCTCCTCAACTCTGAGGATGACGTCATCTTAGTAGCCGTCATACCTCCGAGATTGGCGCGCCCTCGGAGGCCATGGGAAAACGAACCGTGCTGCCGCTTTTCTTCCGAATGGTGGCACCGCACGATTTCCAAGTATTTTCTTCCTTTCTAGCTTTCAAGTAAATCGATTCCTTTAGAGCAAACGCGAGTTCACTGTGCCTTTGAACTTAAAAGTATCTTAACTCAACGTCACCAAATAGTACCACGCCGGCCGGTAGTGTCGCATAGTCGTTTCGGGAGCGCAAGAAAGCTGAGATTTAAAAGGGGCTTTGTTGAATGTGCACTGAATATTTCGCCGAAATATTTCGGAATCGGCATGTCGAATGCGTATTGAAGCAGTGAAAATTACAAACCGGCATCTCAAAATTCTTTTCAAGACCCCTTTAATACTTGGCCACAAGTGCCTTCAGATGTTCGACAACCAAACAACACAAACATATCTGGTTTGAAATTTTGGTGTCATGGGCCCTTTAACGTCCCAAAACCAGTTCTGATTATGAGAGACGCCGTAGTGGAAGGCTCCGGAAATTTTGACCACCTGGGGTTCTTTAACGTGCACTGACATCGCACAGCACACGGGCCTCAACATTTCGCCTCCATCGAAATGCAGCCGCCGCGGCCGGGATTTGATCCCGCGACCCTCGGATCAGCAGCCGAGTACCTTAGCCACTAGACCACCGTGGCGGGGCTACCACGCGAGGTTGTAAAGGAAATATGAATTAGTTAACCTTTAGCAATAAGTAAATGTGCGGTAACCACAGTTGTTGCTATATATTTGGGCCGTAGAGATTACTGCAAAGTAAGTGTCGGCAACCGAGGAAGTGACGTAGAGGGCCCTTCTCCGCGCGGGCGATTCAAATTCAGCTGCGACACCAGGGACATCCGGTGGCTGTTGACACACAAAAGAAAAATCCGCTTATTGGCAAGCAAAAAAAGGGTGATAGACTCCAACAAAGGGGAAAAAATCGATCCAACTAAACTTAATATTAAAGACGAAGCTAAATTAAGGAAAAACACAAATAACTTTTTTTGCACTCCATCAGCCGTACCGCCGTTTTTTTCTGTATCGGTTTCTCTCTCTCAGTTTCTCTTTCACTCGCCCAGAGCGTATTGCCGATATACGGCACAGCGTCCGTTTAAGTGTATCGTGACAGGGAGTCGTCTTAACATTCCTTACTCTCTTCTTCGTCTTCTTCGCACTCGAAATGTACGATCACTGTGACTCATTATACCGCTATCATGACATCATGATGCCACCATCATGTATCATCATCGTTCTCAATATCATGCAGAAGCGGCGTAAGGGCAATGATCTGTACAGTGTGTTGAGGGTAAGCCCGGGCATGCTGTTCCCTCATGCGCACAATGTAATGACGACAATACAGAGGTTCGAACAGCTGCACAGTACACTTGAGTAAGCTACAGAGAGCTTACGGCGACAACACCACGCATTACCCTGTCCGACAGGCCGTTTGCTATCGGCATAGCGCTAGGGAGGTCGTGGTTGAGGGCTCGGTCTCATCGACTAAGGTTGTGTTTTGATGAACCTTAAATCATCACAACGTTTTCGTACAATGGCGAAGTGGTAGATCTGCTACGTCTGTACGCCAGTGTTACAGCATGAACGCAGAATTTATGGTTTCGTTTATTTTCTGCCTTACAGGCTCACTGCTGGAATGAAGACAATGGCTGCGAATTTGTAGGCACCATCGAAGCCGTATTGCTGCACTATGACAGGGAATGCGCCTTCCACGCCCTCCAGTGTCCACGCTGCGATGGAAGAATCTTGCGCACAGGCCTTGCGGCGCACTATGTTGCCGGCTGTTCCGAGAGTGTTCCTTCTGCAGGCGATGCACCGAGGAACAGGCAAGGTGGTCCATCAGTCGGTTGCGACAGGAGGGCGATGCAGCAACAGTTGCGTACCATTCAGAGGCAGGTCATCGAACTGCCTGGAACACCGGATTCGCAGTTATTGCAGGACATCAGGCGAGCGGTCACTGACCTGGAAAGCAGTTGCCTGCGTGGGATGACAGCCATCGAGACGAACATCTGCTCGATGGTCACTCGAGAACTGAACGCCGGCCTGGAAGAGCTGAAGGCACTCATCAGAGACCCGGGCAGCAATCACGTGATGAACATGCAGAGCCAAATGAACGAACTCTTTGAACAATTAAGGGACCGCCATGAATCGCAGATACAGGAAATTGTGCGTGTGTTGAGGGACTCGGGCAGTGAACTGAGAGATGTGAGCATCAAATTGGAAGAAATGACGTATGTGCTCAGAACATGCGAAATAATGTGAAGGACGATGTGAAGACCCAACTTGAGACAGTCGCACGTCTGCTAAGAGCCTCCGAGAGTAGACTAATGGAGAACGCGAACACCCATTTGCAGAAAATTGTACATGCGCTGAAGGACACAGGGTGCGAGTTAAACGAACACATTAGCAGAGTCGAGGACTATGTCTGTTTGAGACTCTCCGAACAACATCAGTCTCTGCAAGGTGACCTCGATCGTTTGCAACAGAAGAAGGAATCCACAGAAAGAGAAGGAGTCCTTGCCGCATCTGGTATGGTTAAAGAGGACGACATGCTGTGGCGAACTGAAAACAAGCTCATTGTGCGAAAGCTCGAAGTCTTCGCCGAGGAATCGCTGAACACTCTGGAATTGCTGCGCCAGCAGACACACAGGCATGATGAGAAACCATGGGTTTCGTATATCAGGAAATATCCCGAAAGTGACTGCCAAATCTGGACCAAAAGTCTTCTACGGCTGTGGTTTGATGTCATACTGAGCGATGCTAAGGATATATTCACCTTAGACGTCGGAGAGTTCGCAGTCGTCAATTTTGCGTCATTCAGGGACATATTACTGAAAGTGAGATTTTCCGTTTCTCCTTGGCCGTCGTATGGCCTTTGCGTGGATGTGGAGTACATCAGATTTGTTGAAAGCTCTGGTACGTTGACATACAATAGTGTCACAGCACGAGCGGGTGACTTGGTCAAACTTGAGAGCAAGGGGACAGACAAATGCAGTCACTGTGCCAAAAAGAATGTTGTACATTTTATTGCCAGGTTCCGTCTAGATATGGAAATGCTCACTCATGACCGTGTCATAAAAGATGGCAAGCTGACGCTGTGCTTTCGTTTTGAATAAAAATGCAGATAACGTCTCTGTGCCCGACAAACCTACTTCTTTATTTAAAATACAGTAAAGTCAAATACGCAGTCCCATTACGTTTTTCACCTGTTCGCTGTCAGTCTTAGGCCGCGAGCATTTAGATCAGACGCGTCGCTGCTTCTTTCGAAAGTCTCGAAACTTTAGGAAAAACAATCCTTAGCCTCAGCTTTTCACACATAGCCTCGTTTAAGCGTGGTGTTCACGTATAACTGGCTTTTCGTAATGACTGCCAAGCACACGCAACTTTTCTCGATACAGTGTTCATTAAATGAACTGTAGGGTCATTTTACACACTAAAGGAAATTGTCTTAAAAGAAAGTGCGTGCCTTATCTTACTCGTAGCCACCTTGCACGACCAAGCGAAGCGTGTAATTAATTCATTAATAAACATCAAATCCAGCACTTTTTGAAAATCCCGCGCCAGCGAAGAAACGCTCTGGCCGCAGTGATCGTGACGTCACACGGTACCCTGCCTCCCGAGCAGGGAGGTTGTGGCTTCAGTGACATGCAGCGTCGTACACAGAGTGGCACAATTAGAACCATTTTTAAATGCGAAGCATTTCTTAGAGAACTTCGGCTATCTATCTATCTATCTATCTATCTATCTATCTATCTATCTATCTATCTATCTATCTATCTATCTATCTATCTATCTATCTATCTATCTATCTATCTATCTATCTATCTATCTATCTATCTATCTATCTATCCGCCTACGATTTGTGCTCTCCTGGCCGTTTCGCTAAGCGGATATTTACGAAAATTTGTATGCCACATCATAGCTACATGACGAACATAAATGGCAGGTCATAACATGAAAATCATGACATGCGTGTCATGAGCGGCATGGTTTACATGTCACAGTCTTGGTGCTCTCCTGGTCGGCTCGTTAATGGGATGTATACAAAAATTGGTATGCCACAATATGACTGCATGGCGAACATAAATGGCAAGCCGTAACATGAAAATCATGACATGCGTGTCATGAGCGGCATGGTTTACATGTCACAGTCTTGGTGCTCTCCTGGTCGGCTCGTTAATGGGATGTATGCGAAAATTGGTATGGCACAACATGACTGCCTGACGAACACAAATGGCAGGTCATAACATGAAAATAATTACAAGCGTGTCATGAGCGGCATGATTTACATGTCACTGTCTTGGTGCTGTCCTGGTCGTTCCCTAATGGGATGTATACAAAAATTGGTATGCCACAATATGACTGCATGGCAACGTAATTGACAGGTCATAACATGAAAATCATGACATGCATGTCATGAGAGACATGATTTACATACCACGCGTTTCGTTAATGGGACGTATACGGAAATTGGCATGCCACAACATGACTGCATGAGAAACATAAATGACAGGTCATAACACGAAAATCATGCCATGCATGTCATGAGTTACATGATTTACATGCTGCGGTCTTGGTGCTCTCCTGGGCGTTTTGCTAATGGGATGTATACGAAAATTGGTATGCTACAACATGACTGCATGGGGAACATGACTGACAGGTGACAACATGAAAATCATGATATGCATGTCATGAGCGACATGATTTACATGCCATGGTCTTGGTGCTCTCTTGGCCGTTTCGTTTGTGGGATGCATAGGAAAATTGGTATGCAACAATATGACTGCATGACGAAAATAAATGACAGGTCATAACATGAAAAGCATAACATGCATGTCATGGGCGGTATGATTTACATGCCAGGCGTACCGTTAATGGGATGTACACAAAATTGCTATGGCACAACACCACAGCATGACGAACTTAAATGACAGCTCATGACATTAGAATCTTGGCACGCGCGTCGTGACCGGCATGATTTACATGCCGCGGTTATGGCGCTATACTGCCGTTTCGTTAATAGAATGTATACGTAAATTGGTTTGGCACATGACTGCATGACGATCATAAATGATAGGTTATAACATGAAAATTGTGACATGCATGTCATGAGCGGCATGATCTACATGCCACTCGTTTCCTTAATGCGATGTATACCAAAATTGCTATGGCACAGCACGACTGCATGACGAACGTAAATGACAGGTTACAACGTTAGAATTATGACATGTGTGTATGAGCGGCATGGTTTACACGCCACAGTCATGGTGCTTTTGCGGCCGTTTCGTTAACTTCATATGTACCAAAGTCGGTATAGCGAGACAACAATGCCAATCCAGTTTACTTTCCTTATGCGTGCTTCGCATTTCCTTGATTCCCACCGCACGTGGGATCTGCCAACTTTTTTTCGTTCATTTTTTTTCGACTGCTATGATTTGCTGGATTCCGTAACGTTCTTAATTTGCAAGCGTGTCTTAGAGAGACACACATGACCTCTTCGCAAGTTTCCCAGAGACGAGAGCACGGGGATGAGTGGATTGCCGCCGTTCATCACGCTAACTGGTTTTGTTTCCTAACGAATCGACGCTCGGCGCATTTTACAGGCGCGTGCTGGGAGTTGATCGCGTCCTGTCGTAAAATTTTTAAGTAGCTATGTAGGTGGAAAGAGCAGCGTGAATGATGTAGTTTACACACATACACGCGCTACTTTCCTCGGTCACATTGTCATTAACGCGTCAGGTCTCTTGGTTTCTTTTCGCTGTGAGTATTTCTCTGCGTGAAGGTGTGCACAGCAAAAAAAATAATATCTTTACGCCGGAAGTGCACACAGTTTGGGCTCAGAACCATTCTCGAAACGCTGTGCTGTATTCAAAGGTATTCCTATGGTTGTTTATTAGCTTTGAGATACTTGGTAGCAACTACGTAAAACAATTACTTATTCTGTCGTCGTGCACAACGCACGGTGGTCACGTGAGTGGTTGAACCTCGGAATATTGCGTTATAAAGCTGCGGGGATTTATCTGAATAGCACCGGCTGGTTCGATAGACGTCCTCAAAGGCGCGATGTGTAGGTGGAAAATGGTGTTTGCGACCTCAGATGAGTTACCACCTGTAAGAATCGACCCCGAAAAATGTGTGTGTCACTTTGAAATGTGAAAAAGATATAACGCGTCGAAAAGATTCCTCGGTGGCGTCCTGCTTGTTTCTGTACGCGTACTCCGAACTTCTGCACTTAAAAATGATGCTCACGTGAAACGACCGCATGGTTGTCA
>JABSTT010003979.1:0-24253 GCA_013339685.2 Hyalomma asiaticum | reverse complement strand
GGGGCTCTTTAACCTGTCCTGACATCGCACAGCGCACGGGCCTCAACATTTGGCCTCCATCGAAATGCGGCCGCCACGGCCGGGTTTCGGCTTTCCTCGCTTCGCCGCGGTTCATTTTTGTCATGCGGCAAAGTGGTACTGCAAGATAGTAGGCTTCGCCGCGGCGCAGTACTGCGACGTGGCAAACCCAACTTCAGACTGGTCCCAAAGACAACAAAAAGACATTTTGTGTTTCTTTTGTTGTTGTTTTTTTTGCTAGCGAATGCCGCGACCGCCTCCGCCCTTCGCCCATAGTGGATTCGGGAATCCCATGGGGCCCGCACATCCCCCATTTGGTAACCAATAACATGGACCTACGCGAAACAATATGAAACTGCTGAGAGAAACACGCGCGTACTTAATGCACAAGCTGACAACCTAGCCACTATGTTCAGACATGAAAAATCTCTTAAAATCCAGCAGGGAATGCCGCTCCACTGACGTGAAACCTGAGGAGGTGCGAATCATGCAGTGATGCACCGGCCACTCGCCGCCATTAGGCACTGAGAGGCAGGAGACTGGATTCGTTTCAACTCTATACATTTCTACGTTTATTATACAATGAACCATCGCGTAGTGAATGCCAGTTAATGTATTGTCATGAGTAAAGCTGCCTGAGGCACGTGCGCCATGGCAGGAAGAAACGATGGTGCGTGAAGGAACAAGGAAGCGTGACAAAGCAGGCGCCGTGGACGCGTCCATGCACCTAATTGGTGGACAATGGGCTCGTGGCGCGCGAACCGAACCGCGATCGAACATGGAGAACGCCGAGCTGGCATTCTCTGCATGGCGACGATCGACGGCTGCAGAAATTAGCGTCCTTTCCTAAACGAACCACAATCATCATCATCATCCTATGGTTGTCCTGCCAGCTACGGACTGGTGACGAGGAGCCGAGGGCGCCGGGCTCCGGGGTGGCCGTCGACCGGGCTTACGGTCGAACGAGATCCCTCTGAGCGGCAGCGGACGAACCGCAGCGGTTCTCGGTGGACCCGCAACGCGCCGCCTTCTCCGGCAGAACGGGACAACCAGCAGAGCAATGAGCAGAAGAGAGCCAGGTCACGTTGGGGACTGGGCGTAGCTTGGAAGGGATGCCGAGGCTGCGGCTAGGCCTAATACTGAACCGGCGACTGCCACGTCAGTCGGGAGGGCAGGCGGCAGAGACCGAATGGTCAGCTGGGCTCTACATGAGCGACGACTGCTGCCAGTCCGGTTCGTCGATACAGATAACATGGACAGAACACAATCGAGAGGACTCGGTCGTCGAGCCCGCTTGACAAAAGAAGGGTTTTTACCTTGGGCAGCCATCGCATGCGTAGAAGCGACGCCTATTGCTAGCGGCCTGCGGTTAAGACTATGCCTAACGCAGAGGAACGCTTAGCGTTGCGGGCAGATTAGGCTTTTAGGATTCCTAGTTATATTTCTATTTACGTTATAAATAGAAAGAGAGTGCTGGGCACTCACATTGCGGGAGTACTTTCCTGTCCCAAATTTAACTCCCTTTACCAGAGTAGATCAAACCCAATTTATGCGGAGTACAGTACCCCACGAGGCATGACCTTAGCACTCCACTTAACAGGGTACCGGTACTCTCGCCAAAACAGAGTAGGACGCCTCCGCGGGGGATTCGAACATCCTTTTGATGAGAGCTCTACTACCCCACCGTAAATTTATGAGTTCTTCCTTCCGTGCCGCCAGAGGCCGAACACCAGGCTGGAGTGAGGAGTCCGACGGGGAAGTTCTTGAAGAAAGACTTTATACAGAATATTCACAGGTAAAGCAACGCAAGGAAAACTTAATACAGGGAACCATATTTACAACATGGGACTTTCTGCCCGGGTTACGCCCGACCTCGACATACTAAAGTGCTGCATCGCAGCTTGCCTGCCAGAAAGAACTCCTCTTCCAGCACGCCGTACCGTTTTTGTAGAGGGGGAGGCGGCGCACCCATATGCATACAATGCCGCGCTGCCCGTCACCGCTCACTGTTCTGAGAAGCTCAAAAGGACAGAAAGTTGAGCGAGTTGGTAAGGGTCCATAGTCAAAAAAAGAGGCGTGCAAGACACGGACACAAGGGGAGAAGTGAACAACACGAACGCCGACTTGCAACTGATACAGAGCACAGAGGCGAAAAAGAAAGAAGACACACAGCTTATCTGCGCATGCTCGGTATGGTAGCGCCACCTGTCAAACGGTTACACGTGCCCGTCTACGCGATAAACATCTGCTAAGGCATTCTATCTCCTCTCCGTTTAAGCTAATCGACGGCTGACTCACGCACGCACTTCCACTATTACTGATGTGCCAGGCCTCGACCAATAAACGCGTCTCTTCATTCTTATGTCTGTACAGGATCTCGGTTTCGTCTAACTCGGGCGTGCAGCTACAGACCTGGCAGTGCAAAGATAGATTAGACGGTGTTCCAGCTGATAGCGACCTTCTGTGTTCAATTAACCTTTGATTAATACAACGCGCAGTTTGCCCTACATAAAAACGTCCGCAGCTAAAAGGAATGTTATAAACCACACCCATGCGACAGTCGGTAAAATTGTTCTTGGCTATATGCTTAACCTGACAGATATCCGTTCGCTTCTTTCCTTCCATCAGCTCATTTCTTCTATGCACGGCAGCACAAACCCTACATAGCTTATTGGGAGCCGTAAACACAACATTAACCCCATATCTACTTCCCACTTTCTTAAGCCTGCGCGAAACTGCGTGGATATACGGAATACTCACGACTCTTTTCTTGTTAATGTTACTCTCTGCTACAGCTTTCGTTCCGGTCGAAATCGACTTCTTCAGACGCTCAGCTACTGTGGCTATGGCTAGTCTAGGGTAACCTGCATCTAAGAGGCGCTCGACCTGCGCATTAAAGCTAATGGTCAAACGGTGCACGCACGACTTCGATAGGGCTGACTTTAAACAGGACAAGGCTATTCCGTTTTTTAGTACTTTCGAATGCTTGGAGTGAAAGCTTAACAACGGCTTAGATGCTCTATGGGAATACTGCCAACACACGTGATTCTGCTCAAATGACAAAGAGATATCTGAAAATTGTATTACGTTTCTCTCCGGTAGTTCTTTCGTAAACCTTGGACCATTTCCATCAAGTTTAAATTGATCGCTTACATAGGTGACGACGGATTCAAAATCATTCTTACTACAAAATATCAAGTAATCGTTTGCATACCGAAATACCCTGATGATGTGGTCACCTAAGGCCTCTTTTAAACGGCTGTCAAACTTGCTCAAGTATAAATCACTTAGAATAGGGGCGACCTTTGAACCTATACAAATCCCCTATTTCTGCACAAACACGCCTTCTCTGTGTCCAACTAATGTTGACGTTAAGTACGTGGAAAGAATTTCTAGAAAAGTGCCCGTGGAAACTCCGCATCTATCTATGAAACCGGACTCATGCCCTTGTTCTTGAATACATTCTTTCACGCAAATTGATAAACCTTCATGCGGCAGCGAGTAATACAAATCTTCTACATCCATGCTAAACGCTGTGCAGTCGCCAGGATTTTCCTCTGTTAACAACTGAACTAGAGCCTGAGAATTACGTACACGGAAGGGGTCAGAAAAACTTAGAGATGTTAAGCACTTCTGCAAATAGCTAGCTACACAAACTTGCCAAGTCCCTGACTCTGATACAATCGAGCGAAACGGAATTTCTGGCTTATGGGTTTTCGCCGAGAAAAGTAACTCTAAAGTGAGCAATTTTGTCTTTTTAACACTAGAAGCTACCTTATCAAGATTATGTTTCAACAGGAGATCGACAGCTCGTTGTTTTATTACAGAAGGTTTCAGTTTCACGGGTCCAAAATTCTTTTCAATAGCTGCTGAGGCTTTATCTAAAAAAGTGCTGTTCGGCATAATAACACAACAACCTTCCTTATCAGATAAAACAAGTCGAAGTTTATCGTTCCCGAATATCGTTCCCGAAGAAAGCAGCATTGATAGGCGTTATTTGAGTATTTACTGTTTACTGTTTCATTTATTTTGCTTCAGTGTGAATATACGCGCATGGGATTGTTGGTCGGGATCTCTAATTTTACGTCCAAAACTGGCAGTTCGTATATATATAGTTGACGTATGTGCAAACTTTTGACCAGGAATCTTCATGGTCGCCTACATTAGTCCTATATCACCGACGTTCCTCTAGAATATCACGTTGTTGTTAGACTGATATGCATGTACTACGACTTCTTTTGCTCTGATGTAGTCGCTGTTATTAAAATAACATTTTATTTCTCTCATACTGAACCGCACATGTAGAGGCTCCCACACACTTTAGAATCAAAAAGCAGCTAGCGCGCTATTTGCGTGCCAACATTTTCTTACGTGATATCAAATAAATAAATTGTTGAACGTCCCCCCTTAAAACCCCCCCTTCCCCTCGCGATAAAAAGAATTTCTGGCTACAACACTGGTCGCTAATGTACACACGATGTACAACATCGGCATCCTGTAAGGTCATCATCGCCTCGCGGTCGGTGCCAACGGAATAGGATATTGTTTGCGTGACATTAAATATAGTGTAGTTTTTCTTTTTTAATGTTTTTACTAAAGAGAAACAATGAACTGGTTGAGACCGATAGATCATCATTTGGGAACTCCATGGTAGTCGATTTCGCCGCCACAGGTTCAGTGTTAGAAGAGAAAATGAAGGTTAAAGTTTCATTTTTTCAATTTCGTGCTGAAACCAATAGGCATCCGAAAGTAAGCGTGATGTTGCGGACTTCGAGTCACTTTCTTCGTGTTTTGGTTGTGCTTGTCGAACGGAATTTGATTAAACTTGCTACGTTAAGTCTTTGGGCCACGTACAACACAACGTGATTCATACCTGGCGGGGAAATAAATTTATACCTAGTGGGTGACGTCATAGATTACTGGCAGTTGGTGCGGAAACGTGAAGGCGGCTTCGACGCCTGTGTTTTCGTATTTGTGCGTTTTCTCGTTTACTAAGCGTTCTCTCGTAGCGAGAGTGTCGCTGTCAAAAGCGCAATTTAGAGATACACAAACATAAAGAAACAAAAACGTTTCTCCCTTAGGTGTCCCTTTGTACACAATCTGTCCCAGGCCCTACAACACGCGCATCTCCATTAACAAGAAGGCCTACAGGGCACGACCACCACTCACTTAACACCGATGCTCCCTAGAATTGACGCATTGCAGTCCCCTTTCTTTCCCACCAACGATAGCAGACTGGAATCAACTAATCCAAGCATTCCACCAGCACCCGTAAAAGACTCCTGCGAACTGGAATCTTCCCCGAAAACCTGTGACAATGGTGTGTCTTCTTTCAAGCTTGCTTTTCTTAAAACCCGGTAGATCCCACGCATTGCCATTATCGACGTCATGGTAAGCAGCCAGCGAGTGAACTGTGCCAGCCTAAATGCTAAAGATTAACCCAACTATCACGAGCAGGATTAACGTCTTTGTTAAAATAAATACGTTCTGGGGTATAGGACGGTGAGATATATTAACGTCAGCCATTGGAAACATTGGAAACACTTTACCAAATCACACAAGAGTGCCTCAGGTCATTCAGGTCTACACTGCGAAAGCTGCGGGTGCGAACATTCGTTTGAAAAAAAATGCGCTGCGGTGGACCGGACATACGCGATCGCCGCAAGGGAAATTAACGAGTTAGGCTAAATCGCCATGTCAACGCACTTCTGCGTCGGTTCAGCGCTTATCGAATTGTCAGATGGCATAGGTATTCCAACAACGCCGGCTCGACTTCCGGGTAGACACATTTAAACGCGCACGTGTCAGCCTCGTGGCGTATCCTTGCTTATTTTTTTTCTTTGTCCCTCACACAGGTGTTCTATCGGTTTGGCTGTAACTTTGACCACCTGCAATACAGTCAGGCAAGGTAGACACATTGTATGCCTCGCTCAATTTCAGCAACTTTGACATTTCCATATCTGTACGCGTGCCCAGCGGCTGTGATTAAATCGTTAAGCGCTTTGTGATGGTTAGTGCATCGTTCCGCAAAGTTTGCCTTTTCTCGTTCCTTCTTCGTGTTTGCCATACTGCTTCGATCATGAATTACTGAAACGCCCACTCGCACACATTTTCAACTACCGCAGATAGATTCCCATTATTATTATTATTATTATTATTATTATTATTATTATTATTATTATTATTATTATTATTGTACGCTGCTAAGAGAATTCAACTCTCCGATACCCTTCTTTAATTGCACCGCGATATGTCTACCGCATGTGAATATGCTTCTGCGACGTGGAATGGAATCTCCAAGTCCAACAGTAACGCCACGGAGCGGGTCCAGAGAAAATTCCTAAGAGTATCCAACCATCGCTTTCCTCGAACGGGCTCTGGATCTAGCATAAGCAGCGTTGGCTTATTGTTACTGCCGCCGAAATCGTGCTGATATATTATTTGTTAAACTTTTGCACGGCGCTATAGCATGCCCTGAACTACTCCAGTGCATTAATTTTGCTATTCCGCGCAAGATAACCAAAGAGCAAAGGCCCTTTCACGTACCCGCACACCTATGCCAACTCTCGAACATTCCGGAGAATACAGAATCTCTATAACACCTGTTTACTAAACCTTGATATTTTTCAAGACTCCCTAGCATTGTTTTCATTTGAAATTTGCACCGTTATAAAATAATATCGCCCATTGTACGTTATTTTCTTTTTGTCCTGATGTTTTTTCGTTATTTCGTTTTACTCATGCTCGTATACTTGTACATTTTAATTTCAACTGCCTACACGTGTTCAACATGTGTTTTTTCTGCCTGTATTTTTGCTTATTGCATTGAATTCTTCTTTTGTACGCTGTGCATATACAATTATTGATGTTTATACTCAAATATGTTCTTTCAGTCATGTATATGCTCTTAGCCACTTCACCCTGGTTAATATTGTATAACATTTGTGCGACCTTTTCTTTTGTTATGCCCCCCTTGCCCAGTGCCTCTGACGAGGCCTGTAAGGACCTTTTAAATAAATAAATAAATAAATAATGTTACATGATGCCTCGGTGTGAAGTGCATTTATCCTTGTCTATCTCTATTCTTCTTGTTGTACAGGTGGTCTTGTTGTCCCGACCTTTCCTTGTTGCTTTCTCGCATTTTCTTCCTCTATTTTTTTTTTTCGGTATGTTGCTCTGAATATGTTTCTTGTCCCTCTCCGAGTCTAATATCGATGCTGTCCTGTCGTGAACATGTTGCCTCAAGCTACGTTCAAGTTACGCGCGCCGGCTGTTTCCTGCGCCCTCCCGATGGTCCACAGACATCGCGCGAACGAGGGGCTAGCAGCACGTGCCTGCTTCGCTCGGTCAACGGAGGTGCACGCGAACCGCGCAGGGCACAAAGAGAAGAAGAGGTGTTTTCGCCTCCGCCGAAAAGGCGACTGCTGCGGTCAGGGATCGAACCCACCCCAGCAGGGCCAGCAGCCAAGTCGCCTGCCTGCGTTCGGCGTGTAACGCAAATAGACATAGCTGGGCGTCAACTGCGTACGCCAAGGTATACTACCACGTGATGTCCCCCACAGTATAAGCGGCGGCTTCTGTCTTTCCGTTAGCAAGAGCGCAGATCGAAGACTGTTCTATTCTGACACTCATGTGCGTCGTGCTCGTACACAGTCTCGCCAGCCTCACAACACCAGGCTGCATAACCACCACACAGCTGCGACAGACAGTACGCTAAAACTTTTGGGAAGATTTTTTTTTTTCAAGGTAAGCTAGCTGTATGTCACCTTTGGCGTCGGGCTCGTTTACGCGAGGACAATCATCATCGAGAAAGCGGAGCGCGCACACTTTCCTTCTCTTGCGCATCGAGTATTCTGAACGCAACTAAGCTAAGAATAATCGATGCGCAAGAGAAGAACTGTGTGCAGAAATGCTAGAAGTAACGATTTGCGAGGCTTCTTACCCCAGCCCGATAATGGACGCCGAGAGCCAGGCATCACTCCGGAGCGAGAAAAGTCGAGCTCTCAAGCCCTACAGGCTCCCCACAGGTTCGCTAAGCGCCTTACACCACCAACGATGACGTTTTATTCCACTTTTATTTTTTCATCAAATACAGAAATCAATATCGAGGGAAAAGCATCCTTTAAAATTCGAAGAATAGCAATCATTAAAAACGTTTCTGCGCTTACCTCTTGAGTGTAGAAAGTGAATTATTGATTCACATTTGAAGCTGCTCCAATCGCGGAGGTGCCGAGGAGGTTTAAATAGAATTTTTTTTTAAAACCTCCTTGGGAGGTGCGTACTTCCTTGCTCACACTGATGGTCGCCACGGCCCGTCCGCCGAAGCGCTCACAGATGCGATCACGGGCGTCTCATTAAGCGCGTGGGCGTCCACGTCTTTTTTCTAGTGAGTGGGCAGCCGCTTGCGACGTAGTTCAGGTGTCTCACGTGCTGGAAAGAATAAATAGGAAACGTCCTATCTCTCTCTCTCTCTTTCTCTCACGGTTCATGTCTTTCACTCGCCTGTAGTAGACCTTCAAGCTCTCAGAAAGGTTATACTCACATACATTTCTTAAGCATATGCACGAAGCTGCCATTAAGAGGGCTTCCTAGGAGGACTTGAGAATAACGACACGACCTACGCGCTTTCGAAAGCAGAGCGAAATTCTGCACCACGTTCTCGGAATCTCTTAAGGGCCTCGAGAAAAAAAAAAAACACTTCTCGGTTACGCCCGTGTCACTCTTGAGGCTCCATATACCATGACTTTTCGGACATAATGAACGCCTCAGCTTTTCTCGCACTGGCCACACATTTATATCTTAACGTCGTACCCTCTCTGTAGGTGGCGCCAAACTTATGGTTACATTACGGGACGTTTTAGCGTGTTCGGAATATCGCCGTACGCAAAGGCGTAGTCGAATACCGGATAACGTATAGCGTTGTTTGTCGGCGTCGAACAGCGCCAGCTACTGGGGACAAACAGGCCCGTAATCTACGTCCTCCTGGAGTCTGGCAGCCACTTGCTAAGCCTACAGCTCCGCCAGTCTGAGTGCAGCTGTCGGAAACAACGTCGAACTGTCACGCGATTCCATTACTCTCGAGGCTTCATGACGCAAAGATAAGGTGAATATAACCACAACACCAGCAATGGAAGGAAGAGAAAGGAAGAAAGGTGGGGGGGGGGGGGGGGGGGGGAGCTAATAGCGCACGACGACCACTTCACAGATTCGAAGCGGACGGAAAACGCTTCAGGGGGTCGGCTATGTCTGCGGCTCTGCTGCTCACGCCCGGTACTCCGCTAAACATAAAGTGCTTTGCGTATAGCCGTCGACAGAACACCCTAAATTTCTCTAGAATTTAGCATAACGCTTATGTTTTTCATGACGTAATCAACATAAATATGAGACAGAGTGGAAGAAAGAGAGAGAGCCCCTTTAATTATTATTATTATTATTATTATTATTATTATTATTATTATTATTAAACGAAAGTGAAACCTGTCTTCGCGAAGTTGTGGCATGAATAAGCGGTAATCTGGCGAATCGAGCGGCGGGAGATGGCTTGGGTACTGTGAACATGTGAACATGGGAAATCTAGAATTACTGTATATGCTCCCTACGGGAGCAGAGTTGCGCGTAGATCCGCCATCTTGAGAGTGCAAGCAACCAATGTGTTGAGAGAAAGCCAAGTGCGAGATTTGCAGTAGACAAGGTCGTCGTAACATGCGTGGTAATGGCCTAAGTGCACAACATTGGCGTTATACCTGCTTTGTCTAGAGCAATAGAAGACCATCGGATTCAGTATGTTGATTCCAACAACTATAGCTGTTCTAATTAATGTCAGCGATGAGAAAAATTCTCTGTTTGTCAGCACGTCGCCTACCAGGATTTTTTTTTTCGCATATGGACTCGTGGCGCCATCTGTTGAAGAAAATGTCACTGAGCAGCGATAAAGAAATTCAAGATAAACGAAGACGGGTGTTTTCGAGCTACGTTTTGCTAGAATGGAAAGGAAAAAGAGTTAGATATGTTTAGCAAATGGTGGCCTGAACGTTGGTTATCTTGGTTATCAAATAAAGCTCTAAAAAGTGGTGATATCACGACCTGTTTATTTGTGCCTGAGCGGCAGTTGCTCCGCAGTGCATGGTTGCAAGCGGCGAATGGAAAAGAGACGCGCAACTCTGCCTCCCTGCGGGAGGCTATACAGTAACTCTAGTTAAATCTAGACATCAGCGGCACCTCGACACGGCACAGGGATTCTCGACAGTTGTACACGAGAGAAAGTTTTCGAGCGACTCACATTCATCTCGAAACACTGAACTGCACGCGACATAGCCCTGCGCAAGCCTGCCATCAACGAGGATTGTCCGCAAATGGTGACGCCTTGAAAGAGAGACCGAACGGGTTGTGAACTTATCATTTTGAGGAAACACAGGCCAATGCGACGAAAGGCCAATAATTCGCTTGTCTAGGGCCGCCTTTGCGATCCTGGAGCAGAGCGTCTCACCTCAACACACCAGGCCACGCAAGACAAATTTTGTAGCGGCCAAGTTCATACTTTGCCCCTGGAACGCGCCGTCACGACGCCGCCGCGGCCCTAACTTCCTCGGCGGTCGAGGCGCGAACACTACCGAAGCGCTGACTGCCGGCACGACGAGGCAAGCCACGACCACGGACACGGAGAGCAAATGACCCTGTTACAACACGCCGGTCAGGGTACTTTCAGTAGGTGTCGATGTAGCAGTAAATGCGCTTTGTGAAACGTGCAAGTGATGTCCAGGCAATTACACTCCTTGTGGGCACGACTTGGAGCTAAGCGATCAGCCTCTTCGTTTCCGGGAATACCTACGTGAAATGGTATCCATTGGGCAACAAGGGACACACCTTGAGACGTAATTTTGTCTGCAGATTACTTGATCCTCCATTGAAGCGGACTGTCAGCGTGTCCTCTCAGCAGTCTAGTAATGCCAGCACGGGAGCCTCTAAGGATGACGACCTTGAACGCGTTCAATGTCTCGTTCACGTGCTTCAAAGCGACATCAATTGCTGCCAGCTCTGCTGTAGTCGTCGAAGATGTAGGGGAGTATCCGATATACCCGTCTTTTGTCTGTCGATGGCGAGTAGAAAGCTGCAGAGGCACCTTGGGCATAGAGAAAGAAAAAAAAGTTAAAGAGTGGACACTCCCATAGACCAACACCACCTAGACTATAGGTGGATAGCAAAATCTCGGTTGTCGCAAGGGATTGTGGGTTACTCCGCAGTCTGCTACAACGTCCGGCTCGAGGCTTCGCGCCGCCGCCACATGCCACCGTCGTTTCGTGGTTGGGAGTCGCGATTCTCCGTTCACGTATGCCCTTGACGTTTGATTCACGACGCAGCTTTGGTGAAAAAGCGCAATGCAAGCATCGCTGGACAGTTCCGAAAGTACATGTGAGCTGTCAATGCTTCATAACCCTCCAGGACTGTGTCTGTGTGGTCGGCATGTCCCCAAAGAGTCACGTCGAGTAGTCATAGAACGCTTACGATTAACTAGGCTAGGTTCGGGCAACATATGTAGCCTCTAATACATTGCAAGTCAACCACAGAAGTGGATGACTTGCTATTGCAACGATCGCGATCTCGACAACGCCGATCGCGAAACGTGGTTATGTGATCGGCGAATGCCAACCTGAATGGGCAATCGGTTTTGTAACTTGCGTTCGCTGACACACGTGGTTGCAATATGACACTTGGCGAAGGATGTCGAGTGCTAGACGTTCCGCAATCGCAGTTATTACTATGCACGGCAGTTGTACTTTGCGCATATTTCGTTTCAGAGGCAGTACCGAGGCTCCGTAACATCACAGAGCGCGCGTTGTCGTCCGCTACTGTCCCCTATTTTGCTGCCTCCCGTTTTTTCTCGAGAGATAGGTGCTTCGTATCACTACACAGAGAAGGCACTTATTGCTTTGAGTACATTAAAAACGCATGAATAAAGTTGACCTCACCTCTCTTCCCTCTTTCGTGCAGCCTCACTATTTTTTTCATTGTACCGAAATAAAGACGGCACATAATCGATGTGCTGAGGATCCTTGCTGGGCGCACTTGTTTGTATGCAATTGATAGTTGACTAAGTTATTGGCACTAGAAATTAAATGAGTCAAGTTGGTTGCCAAAACATTTGCCTGTGACGAAATGGTCTTCGCATATTCTGGCTCCTACATTCGGAACCCAGAGCTCGCCTCTTACGGTTGCTCGTTTGAGGGCAACTGCCCATTTATACTTGCACGCTTCATTCCCAGGACAACGATTTTCTTTCCTTTCACGGAAGAATTCGCGCATCCTAATGCCGAGCAGCAAACCATAATAACTTCACAGAAGCGTGTTTTCTCTGCGAGCAGCGGAGTCGTGCAGCAAGAACCGGCGTACAAGGCCGAACGAAGGAACCGCGAAGCTAAGCGTCGAACCGGAAGTCGGGTGCAGACGAAAACGTCATTTTGCTATCCACCTATTCACAAGGCCCGTCCATACCCCTCTCTCCAGACGGCATACGTCACGCTAGTTGTCCGACTGTACAGTGGCCGAGGACGGGTCGCTCAGGTGGTGGTGTGGGTGACCCCGCGCACTTTTTTACCCCGAACGGCGGACAAGCCACGACAAGTTTGCCTTTCATCGCTACCTGCTTCGCTGGTTAGACTGCGTTAGGCTTGGTGCTGAATCGCACTGCTCTGAGTATTCGTTCGTTCCCACGTGTCTTATTTTATTGGTGTTGCATTTGTGAGTATGTGATTACACCTCGATCAGTGCGACATGGGACGTTGTTGTGTTCCCGGGTGCCGCGGCAATTATGACAGTGGTCCCAAAGTGCGTGTTTTCGCATTCCCCAAGGATGAAGCTCGGAAAAAGTCTTGGATAAAAGCCATTCCGCGAAAGGATTTCACACCAAGCATACACTCCAAGGTGAGAAACTGCTGAAATTTGTTTTCTTACCGGCTCTATCACATTACTGGTGTTCTTTCTCTGTTACTGTTAAACGGAGCGAGTATCGTGCGTGGTGATGGTAGCTTTGTCGCGCTTCAGGTAGGGCAGTGCGGTAAAATAGAGCAGAAATACTCAGGGTCGTGTCAAAGTTCCCATTAGCCCGTTTCGTATGAAAGTAATTAAGTCGCTGTTTTGCTTGGCGCAGGTCTGTGAACTGCACTTCCTCGAGGCTGACTTCATCACAAAGCTGTCATTTCGACGCAGCGTCGGGAAAGACAGTGACAGTCGACAGCGAGAGGGCGCGCCTAGTGTCAGATGCTATACCATCGGTGTTTCCGAACTGTCCGTCCTACTTGAGCACGAATCGCAATCGTCGAGAATCTCCTGTCTCAAAACGAGCTCGAATGGAAGAGGAGGCCTTGAGCAAAGCGATTAAGGACTCTATATGCGCAAAAAGAAGCGAAGAAAAGAGAAATGCTGTGTCCTCTTTCACACACTTAAGAGGCAAGCTCTCTGATGTATGCAGTAATGATTTCTGGACCATCAAGGCCAACGATCGTTGTGTGATGTTTCTCCGCATCGAGGATAATCCTTCACCGCACGTGAGGTTTTCCGTCACTGTGCTTGCTGATCTCTCACTTGCAGTCTCTGCAGGTATGATCAAGCTGGTTTCATTACCTTGCGGAGGCGCAATTCCAGACGCAGTGCGCGACATCCGGACATTGTCGTCACTGCTCCAGCAGCTGGAAAACCACATGACTGAGACGCCTGAAGTTGCAAGTCCATCGAAAACAGCGTCAGTGTTGCAGCATATCGGCTCATTATTGAATGAACTGTCCCAAGACAGTGACACGACCGAAGAGCACAGTGCTTTGTTTCGTTTGCTGAATGAGCAAATAGCTCTCGCACTCGCTGCCCCCCTTCGTCGCTACAGTGCTGAAACATTAGTGTTTTCCAGCATCCTGCACTCCATATCTCCGCACGCCTATAACTTTGCCAGATCAGCGTCGACGCTGACGTTACCCCATCCTTCAACTCTGCGCCGCGTTTGTTCCAAGTATGGAGGCGATCCAATAAAGGAGCAAAACGAAGCGAACTTCCTCTCCTACATTCGGGAAAGAGTGAAGTGCATGCAGCCGCACGAAAAGACGGTGACGCTAATGGTTGATGAAATTCATATCAAGCCATACTTCGATTATAAAGCGGGCAGCATAGTTGGATCTGCAGCCAATTCTGAAGAGGCAGCCACAACCGCTCATGTTTTCATGCTTCAGTCGCTGCTGTCATCAAACAAAGACGTGCTTCACATTCTTCCTGTTTCTAGAATGACCGCCGAAATTCTACATGAGTTCTGCAAGAAGGTAATTTTAGAAGTGGAATCTATGGGCCTCAGGGTCATTGCTGTAATTACTGACAACAATTCCCTCAACCGGAAAATGATGTTTTTTGCAGAGAAACAGGAAGTAAGCATTGTGTATCCTCATCCAGCCGACAAAAATCGGCCTCTTTTTTATGTCGTAGACCCTGTGCACATACTGAAATGCATCAGGAACAACTGGATGAATCAAAAAAACGAAGGAACATGCTTTTACTTTCCTGAAGTGAGCCTGTCAGGAATATTGCCCAACGGGCCGCCCAGAATGAAAGCAGCATCATTTGAAGCCGTACGGCAGCTGTATTCACTGGAGCAGACATCGCTTCTCAAGCTTGGCTACAAGCTAAATGCCAAGGCAATCAATCCAACACCTATGGAGAGACAAAATGTAAAGTTGGTGTTAAATGTCATTAATCCGTTTGTATCAAACGCACTTGAGACGCGTGGCGATTCCCTTGAAACCACATGTGCTAGTTCAACAGCTCTCTTCATAAACATCATAACGACGTGGTGGAAAATCGTCAACGTGAAGACCCCTTCGAAAGGTCGCCGACAGAACGACACCCTTCAAAATCCAGTGAATTCTACGGTGGATCAACAGCTGGTTTTCCTTAGTGGTATGGTAGACTGGCTGGACGCTTGGAGCAGCGTCAACATGAGCCGGGGCTGCTTGACAAGGGAAACACATTCTGCGCTGAGACTCACTTGCTACTCCCTTGTTGAGCTGTCACGGTACTGTTTAGAAGAACTGAAGTTCAAGTATGTCTTGCTGGGAAAATTTCAAACTGACACTCTTGAAGATCGCTTCGGTCGCTACCGTCAGCTTGCTGGAGCACAATATCATGTTTCCGTGCGGCAGCTTCTGGAGTCTGAAAAGAAAATTCGTCTGCAAAAGCTGCTGATGCTTCCGCAGCCAGACATCAGCAGCGAAAGTGACACAAAAGTATCGCAACATAACTTCTCTGTTCACATCTCAAATGATGAAATTTCCAGCCCAAAGCATGACATGGAGGTCGTTGCTTATATCGCTGGATATTGTGCTCATTCAGCTCTGAAGAAGCTGTCGTGCGCATTTTGCAGCAGCGCACTCGTTCTGGAGAGCAGGAACATAGATGTGGAAGCTAACACAATGATTGACAACTTGTCAAGAGGAAGCTTAAAGTTTCCGCAGCCATGTACTGTGCACATGGTGCTGATGACAACGCTTGTTGTCGAAAAGCTCACCAAAGGAGAAAATGCAAAAGTGTTCCTCGCGTCGAACAACCAACGTGGCATCGTCAGCTCCATTACCACATCACTGCTAGGAGATGAGCTAGAGACTTGCGAAAATGGCCATACCTCTGAGACTATCGTGCAGCATGTAGTGCGTGTTGCGACAAATGTCGCTTTGAACAACTTTTGTAGACTTCGAAATGACACGATTCAAAGCACCACACAAAAAAAGGCTGCTGACAGAAAAATCAAAACCTTGAACAAGAAATGATGTAGGACGGTTTTAGCCTTTCGTCCCAATAAAACCACTTCTACAAATGCATTTCTGACTGTTACATTTTGATGCCTGTAATGTGTAAAGGCGGGCGTAAACAAATGCAGACCGCGCAGGAACAAAAAGAAGAAGAAAAAAAAGGACACCGGCTTTCAATAAGTGCCCATAGCAGATTTAACGAGAACGAGTGGCGACGACGGCCGGGGTGCAGGTGGGCAACTAGCGTGACGTCACGCTCTCCGTGGAGGGGCCTTGTCAATAGTCTAGGTGGTGTTGCATAGACCCCGGCGGCCCAATCGACTCTAGCGCACCTGGTGGTTGGTGAGAGCAACTGGCCTGCGCTTCCCGTTTCGGTTTCACTGGCGCGAATTTTGGATTACTGTGCGCAACCGACGTTTGGCTATGGCGAAAGTTAATGATTTCAGACCACTTTTCTCCGCCCAAATAGCAATGCTATTGTTTGTCGTTTTGATTTAGCGATTCCCTATTTGTTTTAGCTCAAAACTGTGCGTGCGAATTGAGGTCATGACGTAATCTTTATTTCGACTAAGTTATAATAGAAAGATATGCAGGTAATCATAATTCACTACGGCTTTATTCATCGCGCTTTTCTTTTGGAACAAGCGGTCAATCTATATATCAATCAAAGAGACAGAGTACCCGCAATGTTTTTATTCCAAGGCAAGGTAGAGGCTGAGCATATAAAAAGCACAAAATGAGAAGAACATCGCACAGAAATGCAAAGTAGACAACAAATGCATCTAGACTTACAAATAAATTCTAACAAATAGAGTGAGAACACAGACAACGCACACATTGCTAGAGTTGGCAGTAGCCGACAAGGTGGTGAAGAATGACGCACTGCGCAAGTGGGTAAGAATCTATATGGATCTATGGCAAAAACTCAGCGCACAAAGTTGATAAAGAAGTAAGAAGTGACGTATACACAGCAATAAAGTCCCGAGTCACGACTCGGGTTAACAGAAGTAATGCACAGAAAAGAAAACGCGTACAGAAACCACACGACACAAGATATCAGAAAAGCAAAAATACAGTGTGTTGGCTGTTCTTAAGAGCAACTTGCCCAAAATGAGAAAAAAAGCGAACTTGATGATTCAACATTGCCTGTTCGTCCTCGGAAAGGTAGGGCAGCTTGCCCACAATGTGAAAGACAGACTTTATGCTACAACACTGGCAGACATGTTGCCTTTTCTTATGTGTCGCTCTCATCAAAAACTTAGAGCCCAAGTTACTTGCGTCTGGGCGTTGCTGTGACGCTTCCAAGTTGAAATAGATGGTAGTCATCACTTATCCAAAATTCTGGACTTTAGTTGGTGCTACAAAGCGGTATCAGAGGGCTAACAGCCGAAGAAAACCACTTTCGCTCATTATTTTTCGAAAAGGCTGCACACAGTGCATTATCACTGTCATTGTTTTTCACAAAGGCTGTACACAGTGCGTTATCACTGTCATCATTTTTTACAAAGGCTGTACATATTGCGTTATCACTCTCATTGTTTTTCGCAAAGGCTATACATAGTGTATCATCACTGTAATTGTTTTTCACAAAGGCTGTACACAGTGCGTTATCACTCACTTTTTTACAAAGGCTGTACATAGTGCCTTATCACTGTCATTGTTTTTCACAAAGGCTGTACATAGTGCATTATCACGGTCATTGTTTTTCACAAAGGCTGTACAGTGCATTATCACTGTCATCATTTTTTTACAAAGGCTCTTTATAGTGCCTTATCACTGTCATTATTTTTCACAAAGGCTGTACACAGTGCGTTAACACTGTCATTATTTTTAAAAAGGCTGTACACAGTGCGCTATGACTCACAAGCTATGATAATAAAGGGGCAGCGTCCGCAACCCCATCAACAGCTGCAGTTTTGGACAATCTTATGAAAAGTTTTGATGGGCGTGGTGAGGAGGTTGACGAGAAGCTAATATACGAAAGGCATGAAAATGTGAACCATGCCCACTTCATACTGTGTTCCTTACCCGCTTGAATATATTTCAACACGCGCTTTTGCCATCGTTATATTACTTGAGCTGGAGAGATAAAGTGCACATAGTGACCGACGACCCACACTAACGTGCAGAGTTCGCCCGCATATGCTACAAAAATACAGAGAGGCTACCAAGCATAATTTCTTTTTAAGGTCATACTCTTCATAGTGGGTAAACGAAAGAATGGACATAACGAAGGAGTGGTTAGTCCCGTTGAACTTGATAGAGGGCCATAATGAGGTCTGATGTAACGAAGTAATGACTATAACAAAGCTATTGCAGGATTCGGTTCAACTTGAATGCTTTTGTGTAAAGCAGCCGCTAATTGCTAAGCTTTGAACTTGTCAAGCTGTATACCTGAAATTGAAGACTGGAACCTAACCCTATCTAAGTTTCGGTTCACAAAACGCACATGCCAACATAAACGAACCCGGCAAAACATTTTCAGAAACTTCTCGCGACACCCAGCAGAGCAGAAATGAAAATCACCAACACTTGAGAGATGGTGATACAAAACATCAGACACTTTCAGGTGATGTGCAGTGGCCTCAATAATGGCAAGAAAGTGACATTCAAGTTGTTGTACGTATTCAAAAGCTGCTTCCGATGGCACAGTTAGATTTCCAAAAAGTTTGCTGGGGACGTGGTATGCTTTGGGCATTGTGAAATACTGATGGGTCTCGCTGTCGTCTATCAATATCTGTGGGCAACTGCAAGTATCACGTGCATACCGAAGAAAGTATTTGATGAGAAAACCAGCTACATAATATGTAGCGGAGTCATCAATAATATGGGAGTGAATGTTGGTCGCAAGTTCAGAGAGATCGTCTAGAGCGGGAAAGTCGTCAGGCTGTGGCTGTGCACACTCCTCATTATCCACAAGAGACGCACTAGCGAGGGAGAATGGCGAGAGCTCCTGAAGGAGGTCACATTCATCATCCTCGACATTTCCGTATTCTGACAGTTTGAAGAGTTTTCTTATGCAGATGTGCTTCAGGCCACAAATAAATTGTGCTACATTGGGGTTGGTGTTGCAACCTTGCTTTTGCCTTATGTGGCCAAATATGTTCTCCAGAGGATCCTGTTGAAGTCTGCGTGTTAGCAGGTATTCAAAATTGTAATTTTTGGAGAGGTCGTCCCACAGTTGACAAATAGCCTGAATTGTGATTTGCCAACCAACGACGGTTTGTGGTTGACGTCTGCCATCAAACGTCCATGATGCAATCCAGGGAGGCTGGCCTCGAAGGAAGTCAATCAGCTCTGAATCCTCTTTCACGATTGCATGCCGGAGCTTTTGCGAAGTTTTCTTTTTACTCGAGCTGTTCAAGGCATCGAAAATCCTGTCCATACGGTCACAAAATTGTGCTGTAGTGATGGCCGAGGCAGGCAGAACTTTCGCATACACCAATGCCGTGATAGCAATCGAAACTGATGCACTGAGGACCTGCGTTGCTCTGCTGACCTTCATATTAGAAAAAGGTTTCTGATGAATGTGCCTTTCAGTCAACTTTGGAGCCAATCGCAACCGCAACTCATGTGAGGATTGGTAAAGGCTTACAATGTGGGACCAGTCAACGATGTCATCCCCAATATATAACTTGTGTGCTTGCACATTATTGCGCGTTGTTTTAATTAAATGTGGAACATCAAAGATGAAATATACCCGCTCACCATTAACTTCAAAAAAAGGCTTTGCTACAGTCACTCTTAGTTGGTTAGCGAGACTTACATTTGAACTGCCCTGGTCACAAATGACTGCTTTCACTGCAATGTTAATGCTCCTAAGCTCCACAATGAGTGACACCAGCAGGTTATGCATAACAGATGATGGTGTTGATGTGTGCCCTATAGTAAAAGCAACCGGTTGAACCCACTTTTTCGAAACACCAACAAGAAGAACTACCATTGCTCGATCAGCAATGGTTGAAGTGCGATCAGTGCCATCATCTGTAAAACCCTGGACAATGTCCCGTGCAGCATCATAACACAAATTATTTTTGAGTGCTATTTCATCGAAAACTAAAGCACACACTCGGTCCCGTTCATTCCAAGCTTGAGTATTTGTTGCAATGGAAGAAATGATTCCTGGAATTGTGCCTGGAGTCATCTTTACATTGGCTAGCCACCTCCTTAATGAACGCCGGGAGGGCAACGAAAAATATGGAGCCAGAAATCGGTATGCTCGCGGACCACGGAAGTTTAAGTGAAGAGCAAATTTCTTGATCCACACGGGAAACCGCTTGCCCTTGCCTTTGGGCCTCAAGCGAGCATGTGCAGAAAGAAGTTTAAAAACCTCCTCGGTGATGTGCGGTCGGATAATGCCAAGGGCCTTTGAAGTCGATGACGGTGCTTGGTGAGGCTGCCTCAGCAGTCTTTTGATAGTTTTCCGCTGTGCTGCTACTTTGGCTTGCAGACGTCGAATGATTTGCTTGTATTTCTTTGATGGAGACCTTGCAGCTGGCACACAGTAAAGCACTGCAATAAACAAAAATTGATTTAAAAGCGAACAGCAACTAATCCCGTACGAGTGCTTTCTTCGCTTCTTTTTTACCCAAAGTGCCCAACTTTCTGTGGTGCAAAGTTTTCGATTCCACAAATTGAAAAAAAAAAACATTAACAATGGCACCCTAATAATGAAAATCACTGAGAGCCCACCATGACATTTTATTGGTGCTAGTTTGCTCAGAATGTCCTAAACATAAAATTGCACATTGAAAACAGCTGCAATAACAGCATAATCACCATTTGCTGTAGGGCACTCAGGCGTGGAGCTGTTGGAGGACACATCTTCTGGAGAGTCTTGTGAAGCTTGTTCAGTACCCCGGACACTGCTGTCGGAACAATCTTGCGAGCAGCCTGCGGAAGTCACTATATCAATAGTCTGTTGAAGTGAACATAAGTGTTGAAGTAAACAGTAAACTCACCAGTCACACATGTTCCCTTAGTGACAACTGAGCGACTGCCCAAGGTTTCCTCCAGCAAGACGCAGTGAGCAGGAACTCCTTCACCAGCTACATGGGAGCTGCCACCTGTAGAGGTTTGGTCAACAGTCAACTCAGTTTGAAAAAAAAAAGACAAGTCGACACTGTACACACCCTGCTCCTCGAGGCACTTCAATGTGTGGGAGCCGCTTTTCGAAGCCTCTGCCGCAGACCCTAAAGAAATGAAACAACAACAATTTGTCAGTAAGAGGCTTAAAATAACAAAAACTGAAGCACATCCACACCTTGCAGTGCGGCTTCTGCAGTCATGTCCCAGTCACTACTTGAAGCGATGCTCAGAGAACCTGCATATATGTGTAGTTGGTACAAGTTACAAAGCTTGTAGCACAGGGAAATTTAAACCGCCCTTTCAAACGCATGAATTGGTAGGTGGAAGAAAAGAGAATGCACCAACAGAGAAACAAGCAATTTGTGGTTTGTGGAATTATCGACAGTGCCAGCTTTCTTTGATACGAGGTATATGTGTACATGTGCATGAAGGCTTCAAGTTAACGTTAAATAGCCCTTCAATGTATTTCAAAACAAGTTGCACAGGTCAATAGCATAAAAGAATGACAGGAATGTAAAGCTGTTAGGAAGGTAATAGCCCACAATTCACAAAATTTAAGACTTTCGAAGTGTTACTTCTACAGCGAGGTTTCTCCATCGGCTACAAATATCTTCCAGGTTAACTGTCACCACTGATTCAAAAGAAGTGGCTGCTATCGCAGATAATTGAGTTTCTGTCAATCACTTACATGGTGCAATTGGTTGCACACTGGGAACAGCCATTCTTGTAAGCCTTGTGTGCCCAGGGTCCATGAAACTTTCAGCAGTAAAATGGTCGCTGCAAACCCTGTACGTTGCGTACAATAGGCTGGCCGGCTTACTCAGGAGATCATCTCGTCCGGCATACTGCATCCATGCTGTCATCCTGCATCGGCAATGAACTATCAGCTGAAGGCGAAGTGCTCGAACAGTGATTTTGTTATTGTTAGCCTCACTGAGCAAGCACGAAAAGTAAGCTTGAAGACATGCAAACCATACAAAAGCTTTAGCGCACCTGCCGTCCCGTGGTATGCGGAAGAAACTCGTCCCTGGCTTCTTGTGGGTTCTGCCATTGTTCAAGCACCACGAAACACAGCAGTAGCTGCCGTAGCTTGGACCGCCGGACGGCATGGCATCAGCGCGGTCTGAAAATGTCAGTAAATGCACACCAGGATTTATTCGTGGTCCGAGGCTTCGGGAAACGCGTCGTGAAGCATGCGAGGCCCAGCGACCGCTCCTCAACAGGGAGTTTTCGAGTTTTCGAATAGCGAAAGCAAAGCTTGCGGGCGTAGCGTTGCGGGCTTCACTTAAGGGGAGCCCGCGAGCGTACGACGCGTTCGCCGCTACGCCGCAAGCTTTTCGTACGCTATTCGAAAACTCCCTAATGTTTCGCACCGAGCTCAGCGCACAGCACGCGTCGCCTCGGCTTGACGCCGTGCCCCAGTTTGCTATACTAGGGCGAAATCTTGTACGCGTTCCACGATGGGACGGAGGCGTTCCGTTCCATCGAGCCGAACGCGATTCTGCATACGTTGCACAATGTTCACGTCTTGCCGCCGCATACAGCCACAAACTGTTTTTTTAGCAAACCTCGCCGTCCTCACAAGCTCCAGAAAAAGGTTAAAACTGCGCGAATAAGACACCACGTAAGAAACATAGAAACGCCCACCCACACGAAGCGCAACGTGTGTGGGCGTGTTTATGTTTCTTGCGTGGCGTCTTATTCGCGCAGTTGTAACCTTTTTCTGAATCAATGACCCAACTAGCCCAACAACATGTAATTCAACAAGCTTCGCTTGAAAACGTACTTCACCTCACACACGAAAACACCGAAGCAGCCGACGTTGACGAAACCGCTGTCATGCCTGGGCTTGTCGCATGGCGAGTACTCTCGGCGCGAAATCGTAGATGCTGCTTATGGCAGTGCGGCTGAACAAAAATAACCACGTAAGGTGCGTTGAATAAATTGTTTTTATGTATAAAGAACATGTCAAATATAGGCGCATAATTATTATTTTGTAAAAGACATTCTGTTTAATTGATGATAACTTTTTGTTTTTCGCACTTGCGTCCTCTGGCGTTTGGTGAGAGCACTAGTTTATTACGTGGTCGTGACGTACTTCCTGAGGCCAGATTTCGCGGAGTGTCCTCTCTTAACTTTTTCTTTCTCTATGCCTTGGGCGTCAATTTGTTCAGATGCGTCCGTAAATATTTTGAGATAACCTTCACATTTTTCTTGTAAGCACGACTGTGAGAATCGGAACAGTGCCTAACTAGGTTGGCCAGAGCATTTACGTATTTCTGAAATCGAGAGATATATGGGGAAAGGGCATTTTTCATAGTGCCTGCCGTTCGGAGTATGAAGTGAAGTGCTCTCTCCCGATCAGCCAGTGATGTCAACGAATAAAGCCGTCGTCTCCCCCATTCGAGAGAACGGACGCTGAATTATCCGACTAACTAGCGTTTGGCCATCCGATGTTCGGTGCACACGTTCGATGTGATGCAATGCTCTCTGATCTGCTTGCAGCCGCAGGGGCAGCTGGTGTGCTTCGGTGAGTAGGGGAACAGACGGCGCGTCACGAGGTAAGCCAAGAATGAATCGAAGGGCAACACAATGGTCCTGCTCAAATCGGGACTTGGGCTACGCGGCACGTTCAAAACTGGCGATAGGTGTACATCAGGCCAGAGAGTACCGACAATTGGTACATTTGGAGCGCAGTCGCCTGGTCACAGCCAGAACCCGTGGCTGTCAAAGTGGCCACATACTTGAAAAGCGAGTGCGATTTGCGTCGCGCAAGATAACAGCAGGGCGCCAAGAGAGGAGGACTCGCGTTGTGCAGAGTTTAGTCGCAACAATTGCAAAGTGCTGGTCCGCCCGCGCTATCGTAAGTGACTATTCCATGAAAGGGTGCATAAAATTGTCGCCACGAACATGATCGTCTTGCTTTTTATACGTGTAACTACATGACTTGTGAAGCGTGCCTATTGCTGTTGTTATCGCTGATGTATGCATGTATTTGTGCATTTACTGCAATTTTATGGCTGCAAACAACTGCGATCCAAACTCACTATGCAGGTACAAAAATGTGTTAGCTGCTATTAAAAAGGACTAAACTGACGAAGTTCGTACACGTGACAGTAGTGATAGGAATAAATTGTAACAGCTGATATGATATGTGAATCTGTAAACAGCAATAATATGACGAAGCCTTCCTTGAGGCAGTTTTATAACTAGCCAGCTCGGGAGCCATGCATCGCTTTGCAAAGATGGCGTTCACTACCGCCTACCTCTGTAATTCTTCACATTTGTCGCTGATAGAAATGAAAGATATTGAATATCTGTCAATGAAAGTTTCTCTGAAATAAATTTTCCCTGAATTTCTTTGCTTC
>JABSTT010003978.1:0-25939 GCA_013339685.2 Hyalomma asiaticum | reverse complement strand
GCACTTAACTGCACATGCCTTTCCATTAAACTTTCCAAAACTTTGAAAAACTGCAATCTCATCTCGGCCTATTTGGAAGGACTCAAATGTTTGCCAATACTTCTGGATGATAAGTCAATGGGTTCATTCAGAAACTATTTGGAAGCTTTGGATCACTCAAGGCAAGGCGAGGTAACACTGCAGTTTTTTTTAAAGTGCTGGCATTTGTAATGTGAGGCATCTGCAGATAATTTTGTGCTGTCCTATGGACAGCATAAACTCAAGATCCTGTACTTGAAAAGTACAGTTCGCGTAAGGTATCTGGAAAAAATTTCGGCGTGTGCAGTGCGCCAGTTTCGAAATTATAGGCCTTCGACTTTGTAATATCTGTAACTATCGAACGTGTTCATTTGCACCTGTAGTTAAATGCTTTAGATGAGAAGCATCTTTTGCTCGGGGCTATGTCCGTTGTCAATTGGCGTCCTCACTATCGAACGTGTTCATTTGCACCTGTAGTGAAATGTTTTAGATGAGAAGCATCTTTTGCTCGGGGCTATGTCCGTTGTCAATTGGCATCCTCACCTCTCCTACTCATTCCCCTCTCCACGCCAGCTGTGCGATAATGCGCTTCTCAGTCCGTCCTCCTCTCCACGCCAGCTGCGCGATAGCGCGCTACTCCCTCCGTCGTCCTCTCCACGACAGCTGTGCGATAGCGCGCTACCAAGCCCGTGGCATGCAGCCAGTTGCGCGTCCGCGGCATCAGATGGCGTCACCGTCGAAACGATTGCAGCGAACCTGGTATCCGCGGTAAACAAAAGTCAGTTAGCCCTAACGAAAAGAAAACTGCATGACGACAGTAGTAAAAAAAACTTTTTCTCCAATAAAAATACTAGAGCAACCTGCATCGTAAATTACCATTTGATATAAAAGTTTTACAAACATGATTCGGCGCATCTCCGCCAGCGCCGCCAGCGCCGACGCTCGCTCGTTCGCATGCAGACGATCGTAGCAGACTACTCGACGACCGCGAGCGCGCTGTAAAAACGCGAAGGCGCGAACTACTGACAGCAATTATGGCACATAGGTACTGCTACGCGAAATCGTATGATGCATCTGGCAGGAGCGGCGAGCACTTCTACACCATTCCGGCAGACAAAAGGTATTTATACACTTACTATGTTCACAAGCCAGGCAGCCGCGAGGGCAGGCGAGGGGGCCCTCGCCACAATTCGTCCAGCTACAAACACACGCACCACGTAAATAAACAGGCAATTACACGGGAAAACAGTGCTGGGGCAATTAGTCACCAGAATGCTGAAATCGTCGATAGAAGTAGCGAGAGCAACCGACCCGAGCTCGCGAGCGCCATGGCGCTACCATAATAGACTCCCTTTTGGATTGGCTCGCCTCAAACAGGATTTAGCAATCCAATCGTTTACCGCGACTCCCAGGTGCCGCCACCGTCACGAAAAAACAAAAAATTGACGGCAGATCCACGAGGTGAATGATGATGAGATTGGGCGAAGCTCCTGGAAGTAATCATCGGTTAAACCGTGAAATTTCTTCCGTTAATTCGCCCGATAAAATTGACGTGAAACCATTGACAAACCTGTATCGCGATATGGTTTTGAATATAAAACCATTCCTTTAGAAAACACCTGGCGTCTTTCGTTAAGCAGCTGGCGTCTTTTCGTTTTGCTTTAGAAACATCTGGCGTCTTTTCGTTTTGCCTTTAGAAAACATCTGGCGTCTTTCGTTGGTTTATTTCATCAATCAACGGCGTTTTGAACAAAATTTTTATTGTTTAATCACGCACAGGAGAAATCTCACCAGGCACTACCTTGGAGGTAAACAATGGCTGCTAATGGGAATGAGAGACAGAAGAAGTCGGCTTTTAGCTAACACTTACACTTCTACTTCTACTAACGTTTCCTACTGGAACTTGACAATGGCTGCTAATGGGGAATGAGAGACAGAAGAATTCGGCTTTTAGTTAACGCGCACGCTACGAATATTTTATTGTTCAACAACGCACAGGAGAAATCTCCCACCGGCACCACCTTGGAGGTGAAAGCGTAAGACTGGTTACGCATTACGACTACGACGAGGGACGAACGGGTGTCGCTTTAAGGAGCTTCGCCCCTAAAACGTCCCCATTGGCTCTGTGGACATGCCACCCCATTGGCGCTATCCCTCCGTCCTCCTCCCCAAGCCAGCGCTATATATAACCGCGTCGCACGCGCCGCTGCCTCAGGTGCTTCCTCGGATGAATCTCGCTCCGGCGTCTGATGAGTACTGACAGTCAAGCTAGCGTATTGGCTGACAAGTTTCGCCAGCATCAGCCAACCAGTTAACAGAGCCGTTAGCACCCTTCAAGACCCTGCTGCGAGGCGGAGCGTAACTGAGACGCAGAGCGTAAGCGTCAACGCCGAGCAGCGGATTCCTCGCTTCGAGAAAGAGAAGCAGCTGCGAAACGCCAGCGTCGAGAAGCGGATCCCGCGCTTCGACGCAAGTGAATCCAACGCAAGTGAACATAAAGGGAGCTCCAAAAAGGCAACCAAAGCAAGTGAAAATAAAGGGAACTCCGTGATGCTTCGCATCACCTCAGGGTTCCCCTCGAGAAGATGGTGTCATTTTTTTTTTTGATAAATTCGGGCCTAATTGCGCAAAACGAAGATTTATTCCTTTCTGTGGAGACGTTTCCCACATATGAAAATTTCACTAATAGTCGGGACTCCTCTTGGTCTGTGCTTATATGAACACACCGGGTTCGATGTGGCCGTAACAATATAGGAAGGATAGAGATGAAGAAGGTAAAAGAATGTGAAAGAACGTGATATTATTATATGGGTTAAAATTGCTGAAAAAATATATTGTTGATCCCTCTGTCATGGGAATTTACATAACACGAAAGTGACACCTGTCTTCGCGCAGTTGTGAAAAGCACTAGCGGCAATCTGGCGAATTGACGGGCGGGAGATGGCTTGGGTACTGGGAACATGTGAACACATTAAATGTAGACATCAGAGGCACCTCGATACGACACGGGGACAAACCCGCCGTAAACAAGGATCGTCCGCAAATGGTGATGCCTTGGAAGAGAAACGGAACGGGTTGTCAGCGGATCGTTTTGCGAAAACACAGCCCACTGCAACGAAAGCTTAATCATTTGCTAGTCTACGGCCGTCTTTGCGATCCTGGAGCAGTGCGCGTCGCAACTCAACACATCTGGCCACGCGAGACAAATTTTGTGGCGTCCGCGTTCGTACTTTGACCCTAAAACGCGCCGTCACGACGTCGCCACGGGCCTAACTTCCTCGGTGTTCGAGGGGCGAACACTACCGAAGCGCTAACTGTCGGCGCGAATCAACACGACAAGCTGCTTCGCTCGGTCTATCGTTCCTAGATGACGGTACCATCGCAGCGAACCTAAGCGAACCAAGACTGTAGTATAAGGAAGGCGACGTTATAACAAGTTATAAAAGGCGAAGCATCTCTTAGCGAACCTCGGCGACTTTGAACGTATCTATCTATCTATCTATCTATCTATCTATCTATCTATCTATCTATCTATCTATCTATCTATCTAGACGCCTACGACTTTGTGCTCTCCTGGCCGTTTCGTTAATGGGATTTATACGAAAGTTGGTATGCCAAAACATGACTGCATAAAGAACATAAATGGCAGGTCATAACATGAAAATCATGACATACATGTCATGAACGGAATTATTTACATGCCGCGCTCTTTGTACGCTCCTGGCTGTTTCGTTAATGGGATGTGTGCGAAAATTGGTATGCCACAACATGGCTGCATGACGAACAAAACTGAGAGGCCATAACATGAAAATCATGACATGCATGTTATGAGCGGCATGATTTACATGCGATGTTCTTGATGCTCTCTTGGCCGTTTCGTTAATGGGATCTATACAAAAATTGGCATGCCACAACATGACTGCATGGCGAACATAAATGACTGATCATAACATGAACATCTTGACACTCATGTCATGAGCGGCATGATTTACATGCGACGGTCTTGATGCTCTCCTGGCCGTTTCCTTAATGGAATGTATACGAAAATTGGTATGCTACAACATGACTGTATGATGAAGATGATTTACAGGTCATAACGTGAAAATCATAACACGCATGTCATCAGCGGCATGATTTACATGCTACGGGCTTGGTGCTCTCCTGGCCGTTTCTTTGATGGGATGTGTACGAAAATTGTTATGCCACAACACGGCCTCATGAAGAACAAAAGTGACAGGTCATAACATAAAAATCATGACATGCATGTCATTAGCGGCATGATTAACATGCGACGGTCTTGGTGCTCTCCTGGCCGTTTCGTTAATGGGATGTATACGAAAATTGGTATGGCACAACATGACTGTATGATGAAGATGATTTACAGGTCATAACGTGAAAATCATAACACGCATGTCATCAGCGGCATGATTTACATGCTACGGGCTTGGTGCTCTCCTGGCCGTTTCTTTGATGGGATGTGTACGAAAATTGTTATGCCACAACACGGCCTCATGAAGAACAAAAGTGACAGGTCATAACATAAAAATCATGACATGCATGTCATTAGCGGCATGATTAACATGCGACGGTCTTGGTGCTCTCCTGGCCGTTTCGTTAATGGCATGTATACGAAAATTGGTATGGCACAACATGAAGATCATAAATGACAGGTCATTACATAAAAATCATGACATGCATGTCATGAGCGGCATGGTTTACATGCCACGGTCTTGATGCTCTTGCGGCCGTTTCGTTAACTTCGTATGTACCAAAATCGGTATAGGGAGTGAACAATGCGGATCCATTTTGCGTTCCTGATGCGTGCTTCGCATTTACTTGATTCCCACTGCACATGGGATATGCCGTTTTTTTTTGCTTGTTAAACACCATAGTTCACTGTACTGAACACCTTTGTTTTAACCGGACGACATTTAAGTACATCTTCTAAAACGCTATTACGAACATATAACGCCCATCTGTTCCCTGTATGAGCCATGCAGCGGTGGTGCAGCAGAATAGTTACAAGCTCAGTAACAAGCTTTATGTAGCACTCCCGCAAAGGTAACTGGCTATTAAACTCTGTCAAAGCGCAAAGACTTGCCTCTGTTTGCCGAGTGCGACTTATTCAAACAAGAAGTTAAAATGATAGTAATCGACGAGTCATCGGTATTGGCTTTTAAAAGAAAGCACAATTACAAGACATTGTATAGACTCCAGAGTGAATTACACGAACTTGAATTTTTCTATCCGCGACAACATATGGATGATATCCACAGCACCAAGGCGCAGTTACTAGTCTTGTACACAAACTAATACAGGCGTGTACTTGCGGGTGCGCGAGCGCTCCGTTTTCTGGACGAACAGCCTTTTAACACGTCCCTAGGCGATGAGCGCCAATACGAGCTGTCTAAACAAATCGTAGAGATAGAGTATGGCGGAATCGTTGTCAATGAGCCTACTCCAATAACTAAAGCATTTCTCGAACACTATGCGAAAATGTTTCGCAGTCATGAGCCATTAGATAAAGGTGCCTCTGCCAAGAAATTTAGATCGTTCCTACCGCAGTTGAATCAGGATGATTGTGATTATACAAATGCAGACTTTGATATCAATGAGATAACTGCATGCATATCTCCGTTAGCTACTACAGGCGTATCATGAGGCCTTGGAAGTTGGGTAGCTGTCTGGTACGATGTATGAATGGCACACCGTCCTCATAGCCAAAAGCAATGAGGAAACTAAATTGCAAAAGGTCGATGAATATAGGCCCATTTCTCTATGCAATGTGGATTATGAAATGTTTCCAAAGGGTTTGGCGAACCGTTACAATTTGTCATAAGGTCCGTGGTAGGCGAACGCCAAACATGTGGCATCAGAGGCCGATCCATTCAGACAAACATCCATATTGCGAGATCGGTGCTAGAGTGTGTAACAGAGGAGGATGGGAAAGTTGCGTTAGAACAGGTAGATCAGGCTTAGACGTTCGACAGGGTGAATAATTCGTTCCTGTTTAGTATGCTAAACGATATAAATATCGGGTCCCAGCTGCTGAAAGGTATCAAAATATGTTATGCTAATGGCTCAACGACGCTAATTGTAGAGAGTGAAAGGTGCGGACCGTCACGTTTGTTCACGTGCAGTGCGGTGAATGATAGATGCAGTACACGGTAGGCAGGCAAACACACATATATTATGGGCACTCTCAAGACACACCTACAAAAAATAATGCTCGCAAGCTACACGTTAAGTCTTAAGCATGCATCGTTCTGTATGTCCAAAGTCACGTGCATGTGCACAACCTCACGTCTCTGTCGACGCCGTCAGCACGAGTCGTCGATGTGGTGACTTGAGGGACGCGGCGGGAAAGAGAGGTTGCGGAGCTCGAACGCTGGCAGCGGCTCGGGCTCTCAGACGCAGCACCAAGTGGCGTCGGCCCAGCGCAGCTACGCGCCGAAACCAGAAACCAGCAGGTAACGGCCACACTGGTCGCCGGGCGCGGTCAAGCAGCAGTCGCCGGCTAACGACGTTCGTAGGAGCGGTCAGGAGGCTGCCCAGCGCTTCAGCCCTGGTAGCCCTCTTCAAATCTCGGCTCCTCGAATGCCGTCTTCTGCCTTCGTGGCTGCTGTCCAGCTCGCCCCTTTCTTCCTACTTCTCCTTCTTCTATGTCACCCCGCCGCGTGCACTCTTTTTAAGTGCGAATGCACTTTATAAGCGACCCTGAATCCGCCGTCCCATAGCAACGGCGCGAGGAGCGGAGAGGAGCGCCTGTAGCAACGGCGCAGCGACGTCACACCCCACGTGACTGCGCGCGCTCCGCCTCCTCACCGCGGTTTGCGCGGACGCACCGCTCTCCGCGGCGTGACGTCACGGCGCGCTGTGCAGCTGGCGTCGCTGTGCAGCTGTGTGTGTGGCGCCGGCGCGTCAGTCCGTATATAAACGTACGCCGGCTGCCGCTCGCTCTCTTCTCGCTCGGCTCCGCGGTCGGTGAAGTCTTTCGCAGTATGGATCCATCGCAGGTTGGATCCATCGCGGTAGGAGTTTCCGACCACGATCAACGGTGGCTTCATAGACTTGGCGTTCAGTAGGAACTGTACGGTCCGCGCCGTCTTGCCGGATCCGCTCACCGTACATTTCTCGGATCACAAAGTGCTGGTACTAACCGTGAGCTACAACGATAACACCAATAGGTGCTGATCTGTAGTGACGTGTGTAGAGTGTGTGTGTGTGTGTGACGTGCTCGGCGATGTGTGCATTTATGCATCTACGAAATTGCGAGGTGTAAATAAATAATACTTCGTGTATAAATGTGTGTGTGTGTACAATGCATCATGACAACACTTTAAATTCATTAATTAGACTTTAATCATAACTTTACTCCCCCTCATAGCATCACCCCGTGCATTCGCACTTAACCATGTTCACCCTCGGGGATATGCTTTCTTTTTGTTTCTCCCACAACGCGCCGCTCACGTAGCTGCCTTCGTCGTCCTCGTCTTTCATCACACTAATGGTGAATGGTTCGCTCTCTCATCCGATTGTCGCTGCGGTGGTGTAGTGGTTAAGGTACTCGGCTGCCACCCAAAATACGCGGGCTCGATCCCGGCCGTGGCCGTCGCATTTTCGATGGAGGCGAAAATGCCAGAGGCCCGTGTACTGTGCGTTGTCACTGCACGTTAAAGAACCCCAGGCGGTCTAAATTTCCGGATCCCTCCACTACGGCCTTTCTCTCCTCTCTATCTCCTTCACTCCCTTTCCCCCACCCCCACGGACGCTTAGCCGTGCTCCCTACATGGACTGCAGAAATTAGCGTCCTTTCCTAACCGAACCACAATCATCATCATCATCCGATTGCGCTCCTGTCTTCAGTAAGACAACGACGTCCTTTGTCACCTCTTTTGTTTTGCCTATATTTAGAACCACTTTGTATGACCATTCTGAAAGAACAAAATTTTCAAGGGTTGAAATTGTCATCATGTGAGATTCGGGTCCTTGCATACGCAGATGTCGTGGCCATTTTCTGTCGTGATAAAATGAGTGTAAGAACTGCTCTTGCAATTACAGAAGATTTTTTTGCGGCTTCTGGAGCCAGTGTTAATTTTGAAAGAAGCTAAGGCTTTTGGTGTGGACTATTGGCTACAACGCCGTCAGGCTATGTAGGAAATTGAGTGTAAAAGAGACATACGCTATTTAGGTGTCCCTCTCTCACAGTAAAGGAACAGCAACAATCCCTGGTCGGGAGAAGTTAAGAGGCTGCAAACCAAAGCAAACCCATGGCAAGGCCGCAATTAGTCAATGTTTAGTCGCGTTGAAGTTTTCAATGTGTTTTTAGTTTCACGTCTCATGTATGGTGCTCCAAGTACTGCACTGCTCACGACTCCGTATTCAGGCACTGCATCGTGTATTTGCAACATTTATTTGGAGCTCCAGTTATGAATCCATGAGGCTCGACAATCTGATCATCCCACTTGAACGGGGTGGCCTCGGATTAGTCCACCTTTTTGTTAGGCAAATTGTTTCTCAACTTTTATTTTTTCGTGAAATGCTACAGGTCCTATTAGTTCAGCACCTCTCTAATATAGTAGTTTCATCAGATGTCGTAGATACATCACAGGCTCCTTCGGGCTTCCTCAAGGATGTTGTAGACTCACTCCTTTTCCGTAAAGTTAGATTTACCCTAGAGTATATTTTCACCGCGAGCCGAAAACCGATTTCTGTTGCACTGGTGGACTCGATTCTCCCAGATCATTTGTATCAGACACCTTATTTAGGTCGGCCTTATTATAATGTTCTTAGAAGGGTTTCGAAAGTGTGTGTACCTCCCGGTGTCAAATCATTTTTCTTTAAACTGCATTCGTAAACACATCCTGTTATAACCTGGCTAAACGCGAAGGGCTGCTTTGTGCCGTGGGCCGACTCTGCCGACTGCCGAATCTGTCCAAGTGCAGAAACAACTGATCACTGTTTTATTGACGGTACGGATACAAAATGTTTTGAGACCTTCTCCAGCGAACTCTCAAAAAAGACATGGACATCACTCCGTACACAATTAGATTTCTACCGTTTAAAACAATTGCCGGTGTTCCCTATGACATGTTCATAGTGCTTGGTTTATACAGCATATGGAGATCGAGACTGTGTGATCGCCATGCGGAACACCCACGTGCCACAACATCAATATACCGTGAGGCTGTATCCTACGTAAGAAGTGTGTATGCGGCTCAAGAATCGCCGCCTGAATGGATGCACTTGTTAGACGCATGTGTATGTTTGATTCAGTTTTGAGCGTGGAGACGTTCTCTTCCTTACTGTTAACTTCAGTGATCATTTTCATGCTATAAAGAAAGAAAGTTGCGATGGTGTAGCAGTAGGGCATCCAGCTGCTTCCGTCAAATCTCGGCTAAAGGTGGGTTCGAGTCTGCCTGGGTGGAATTTCTAGTGTGAATGCAGGTTCATTTTAGGGGCGAAGCTCCTTATGCCGTGGGTCTGTCCACCCTCCGCTTGTAGTAGCCACCTCTAGTTCGTGAAGTGCTCACTAGATGGCGTGGTGGCGCTGCGGTGCTCGCTTCATTCAGATGTATGGGCGCCCGTCCGTCCGTCTGTCTGTCCGTCCGTCCGAGCGCTGAGGTGCTGCTTAGCTAGTGCGTGACTTGATCAATAGATGGCGCGGAGGCGCTCGCTGCGTGCTCTAGTGTAATAGGAGAGCGCTAGATGGCGACACACAGTGTTTGTCACGTCTTTGATGATGTACTGGGCAAGATTCACAGTTTTTACCGATGAACGTCCGGAGCTTCACCCACTCATCATGATTCACTCCGTGGATATGCGTGGATTTTTTTTTTCAAAGATTCACTTACGTTACAGGAAGTACGTCACGGGTTTGTTGGTGGACCCCGGCATAAAACAATTTCGTGTTAAAAGCGAGAATCATCTAAGTTTTCATTTCCTTGTTTCCTATAAAGGAGCTACGCCTAAGCGGAAAAGCAGGACAGTGAGAGTGCAAGCTGGAGGAGCGACCTTCTTAGAGGCCGTTTTAAACGCTTGAGGAAACTAGTGCACGTACAAGTGATAGTTATCCCCTGCGCCATTACAACTATCATTTCGCCAAGTAGGGAAGCACCCACTACGCAATAATTACTACGGTATTGTAACGTGCAAATCTGTGTAACTGCACATCTTAAAGAGTCTCTTGGCGTCGTTTTCTCGAGACCGAACCAAACTCTCGGCCCAGCGTCGACGGCGAGCGGCAGTTCGGGCTTCTTTTTGCCCAGCTGTCTGTTGTGCCCGACGTTGCCTTGCCGCTGCCGCGCGCGTAGCTCTGCGATTCGCTTCTTCAGCAACGATCCGCACCTTATGAGAAGGCACCATCAGGTCAATCGAAGAGCCAAGTCAGGCTGCTGGCGCGGCTGCGTACGTAGCCTGCCGCGTGGTGCATGCACGACACAACTGCTTAAAAGGGCAGCGCGTCGTAATAATGATGACGAAAATGTTGAAGATTCTTTTATAATAATGATGTTGATGATGCCTCTGTAATGGGCTCAGAACTACAAACCATGCAGCCCTGTGTTCTTTCAAATGATTCCTCAAACTCGTTATGCAATCCACTTTCCCTGACGTGTAGTGGCGTATTATTATTCTGCCACTTAACATTACACTTGTTAACGCAATTTCTCGGCAGACGTTACACCTGTTTAAGTCTTTGCAAAGATTTTTCAAGCACAGGCATCGCCTAGTGGTCGAATACTCGACTGCCACGCAGAGAATGTGGGTTCGAATCCACGCAGACGAAGTGGTTTGAATCCTCCTCGGGCCTGGTTATTTTTTCTAAAATTTGCCGCGATAGCGGTTACGGACACCGGCGGTGGCGGCGGTTGACAACTACGGCACGAGAACGGCCCTCGTTGTGATCTCTTAACAGCTTACGCTGCAAAACAGAGGTTGTTCATCTCCCAATGTTCGAGAGAGGGCTTCTGTTTTCGTCGACCTCCATTGAACCCGCACAGGCACTAAAAAGAGCCAGGCCTTCGCGGAACCGCAGGACAGCGACAGCGTAAGCTGGAGGAGCGACCTTCTTAGAGGCCGTTTTAAACGCTTGAGGAAACTAGTGCTAGTACAAGTGATAGTTATCCCCTGCGCCATTACAATTATCATTTCGCCAATTAGGGAAGTACCCACTACGCACACAGCTTGTAAGTATTGACAATCATTTTTCACGACATTTACCTGTTAACTCAGGAGTCCCGCAGGGAAGCGTACTAGGCCCGCTTTTGTTTCTCATATACATCAATGACATTGTCCAGGTCATTAATGAACCAGTTCAGATTAGACTTTTCGCAGATGATTGCTTGCTTTTTAACGAAATTAAATGTCCGGATGATCAGGCCTTGCTGAATACTGGCCTGCAAAACATACATATGTGGTGTAAAGAGTGGGAAATGCAACTTAACGCGGACAAAACGGTTTTCATGAATATGAGTAGAAGAAAAACATTTTATTTTTTCCGTATAGTCTCCCTACAGAACAGTTAACGCAGGTCCCTCACTACAAATATCTCGGCGTCACAATAACTAGTACACTAAGTTGGAACACACATATTTCGAACATTTGCTCATCCGCCTTCCGTAAGCTATGTTTTTTGCGACATAAGTTAAAACATACCCCACCTGATGTCAAACTGCTCGCATATTCATCAATTATAAGACCCAAGCTCGAATACGCATCCATTGTTTGGGACCCTCACACGAAAAAGAATATCGAAGCATTGGAGATGATCCAACGAAAAGCAGTTAGATTTATTTATTCTAAATACCGCCAAACAGACTCTCCGACTCAACTAATGAATCTTATGGCATAAAATCATTGCAATTGCGAAGAAAAATTGACAGAATAAAATTCCTCTTTCAATTGAAGAATCGTCATTTGCTGCTTCCCCCTGAGCCCTACGTGACATCACTGGCGTCACGAACTACAAGGCATCGACATGCAGAATCACTAACCCCATACAGCACCAAAACTAACCTATTCAAATTCTCATTTTCCCGCGCACAATTAACGAGTGGAACTCGCTGCCAATATCAGCAGTGGAAAGTTTAAAAATAATTGAAAGCCTTCAGGATTGATGTTATGTTATTTTACTTATGTTCCTTTTCTTATGTGATATTCAAACTGCTATTATTTTCGTATTTTCTTTTGTTCTCAGTGCATTGTATGTAAATGTGTCTATGTATTACCCTTTTAAGTATACTTTTGCCCCTCCTGCTAGGGCCCCAGTCGGGCCTGCAGTATCTTGTAAATAAATAAATAAAATAAATTACTGCGGTATTGTGACGTGCAAATCTGTGTAACTGCACATCTTAAAGAGTCTATTGGCGTCGTTTTCTCGAGACCGAACCGAGCTCTCGGGCCAGCGTCGACGGCGAGCTGCGGTTCGGGTTCTTTCTGCACAGCAGTCTGTTGTGCCCGACGTTGCCTTGCTCCAGCTGTGCGCGTGGCTCTGCGATTCGCTTCTTCAGCAGCGGTCCGCACCTTACGAGGGGGCGCCATCAGGTATATCAAAGAGCCAAGTCAGGTTGCTTGCGCGGCTGCGCACGTCGCCTGCCGCGTGATGCATGGCACGATACGACAAAGCTGCTTCAAAAGGCAGCGCTTCGTAATAACGATGACGGAAATGTTGAAGTAGATGTTTCATAATGATGATGTTGATGATGCGTCTGTAATGGGTTCAGAGGTACAAACCATGCAGCCCTGTGTTCTTTGAAATAATTCCTCGAACTCGTTATGCAATCCAGTTTCCCCGACGTGTGGTGGCTTATTATTATCCTGCCACGTAACATTGCATTTGTTAATACGAGTCCTCCGCAGACGTTACAGTTGTTTAGGTCTTTTAGGGAAGATTTTTCAAGCACCGAAAAACTGGCGTGGCTCAGCGGTAGAGTGCTCGACTGCCACGCAGAGGATGTGGGTTCGAATCCAGGTAGAGGACGTGGTTTGAATCCTCCTCGGTCCTGGTTATTTTTTCTAAAATTTGTGTGATAGCGGCTACCGACACCGGCGGTGGCGGAAAAACGGCCTTTGTTGTGATCTCATAACAGCTTATGCTGTAAAAAAATCGAGAATAAGGTGATCAGACTCGTGTCTGACGTAGTAATACAAAACCCTCGGTAAACTGACTATCGAACTCTCCATAGCTCTCTAGAAATTATTGATAGTGTGAGAGGCTACCGGTAGTACCGTCTGCTGGTGTATTCGGGTGCTTTCAAAACAATCGCCGAGCAATACGTACCGCTATGAAAGGCGCGGAAGGAACCGCTGCGGAGCCACCTTCAATGGCTGCCGTATGCTATGGTGCCTCCGTCACGCTCGCTACCCCTGTGTGAGTCGCTTCGGGGTAGCTCGTATTCGAACGGTTGTCACGTATGAGTGGTGGACGCTACGGCCAGACATTCTCGGTAGAGGCGATACCTGCGAAGAGAGGCATGGTGCAAGTCCCGTGCGACGGTGCTAAGGAAGAGGAAGCGGCCACTCGAGCCCGCACGCATCGGCGCACAAGGAGGAGAACAAGAAGAAGAAAACATACGGACGTCGGAATGCGCGGGGCCGGAGTCGAAGAAGTTCGGAGAAAAGATGGAGCCGGTGTCCGGCATACAGCTATGACTGCGCACCGCGCTCACCCCGCGCATTCCGACGTCCGTGTGTTTGCTTCTTCTTTCTTATGCGCCGATGCGTGCGGGCTACAGCGGCCGCTTCCTCCTCCTTAGCACCCGCGCACGGGGCTCGCACCATGCCTCTCTTCGCAGGCATCGCCTCTTCCGAGAATGTCTGGCCGTAGCTTCCACCACTCACACGTGACAATTGCCCCCATCCAAAGAGTTTGACCGGAAGAAAAAACTGCTGTCTTTCGCGCACAGGCCACGTCCACACACGCTACACAGAAATGTTCATCGCACATTGAACATGCTCACCACAAAGAACACCACCAAAATCAAGTGCAGTGCGTGAAACCACACGACATTCGCACGAACATATCAAAAATGTGAGAACCACAGTGTTGGGCCCTAATTAATCCTACTAAGAAAGTCGGCCCCTACGTTTTGACGCCCTTTGATATAAGACTCGTACTCCTGCTGCGTTAAGCTCCATCTGAGAAGCCTTCCCACTCGACAGCTTAGTTGACCTAGTCAGAAATTCGAGCGGCTGATGATCAGTTTACACTCTGAACTTGCTTGACTTGTGCCCTTTTCCGAGCACATAGGGCTGCGTTAGTGATAACCTCCTTAACCTCTATTGTCTCCTTCGTGCTGTAAAACGATATCTCTATCGCCTCCTCTCCTTCATTCACAACCATACAGGCGATCACCTGCTCAGTAACTGCGTCTCTCTCCTCACATTTCTTCAGCTTGCTTCTTAGTGGCGGGTCTCCCATACTTCTTTTCGGCACTCTAAGCTGACACATGCTGCATGCTCTGACGTATTTTTTCACATCGCTTTGTGAATTTTAGGGGCGAAGCTCCTTAAAGCGGCACCCCTTCGTTCCTCGTCGTAGTCGTCGTAGTGCGTAACCAGTCTTACGCTTTGACCTCCAAGGTGGTACCGGTGGGAGATTTCTCCTGTGCGTTGTTGAACAATAAAAAATTCCCAGCGTGCGCGTTAACTAAAAGCCGAATTCCTCTGTCTCTCATTCCCCATTAGCAGCCATTGGCAAGTTCCAGTAGGAAACGTTAGTAGAAGTAGGAGTGTAAGTGTTACCTAAAAGCCGACTTCTTCTGTCTCTCATTCCCATTAGCAGCCATTGTTTACCTCCAAGGTAGTGCCTGGTGAGATTTCTCGTGTGCGTGATTAAACAATAAAAATTTTGTTCGAAACGCCGTTGATTGATGAAATAAACCAACGAAAGACGCCAGATGTTTTCTAAAAGCAAAACGAAAAGACGCCAGATGTTTCTAAAGCAAAACGAAAAGACGCCAGCTGCTTAACGAAAGACGCCAGGTGTTTTCTAAAGGAATGATTTTATATTCAAAACCATATCGCGATACAGGTTTGTCAATCGTTTCACGTCAATTTTATCGGGCGAATTAACGGAAGAAATTTCACGGTTTAACCGATGATTACTTCCAGGAGCTTCGCCCAATCTCATCATCATTCACCTCGTGGATCTGCCGTCAATTTTTTTTCCATAATCAGATTCTCTCTTTTCTTAGTTCCTTTATGTGCAGCCATACAAGAATCATGCCCCAGGCACAGCACAGCTGCTCGCAGTTCCTTCGGTATCACCATCTCTAGCGTTTCCCTTCCCGAGCTGAACGTGCGCTTTCGGTACAAGAGACTTTTGCGCAGGAAAAACTTATAAGTTGTTCGGCTTTTCTTTCTTTCCAGGGGTTCTCCGATCTTCTTGAAACAATTAGCGAGTAAGTTGTCGTCTTTCTGCCTTTGCGCGACCTCTGCTGGCGTCACCTCTAGCATTTCGGCTGCAGGTGCTCTAAGCTGCGGTACTTTCGCTGCTTAGATGGGGCCGCTTGGGTAGATACCGCAGATGAAATTGACAAGATGCGCCCTTCTGATGGCACCCCGTGTTCCAAACCGTCGCTTTGCTGATCCCCTGCTCTGGCCGTTGTCAACTTTTCTTTGTATTCCTCCTCAGCTGCCATAATTTCCTTCTGTGCCCCCTGCACGCTCATCGTCCATTCCGAATCCGGATTATCGACCTGTCTCACTCCTGTAGGTTTCCAATCACGAGGTCTTATAATGGCTCCTCCAAGCAGTTTGATACCACTGATCCAGTGTAATATGGTGTGGAAACGACGATCTTCGCTTTGGGTAGCCACCTCACTGAGCTATCCACCAGGAGAACGGACGAGTACTCTCCCTTTAGCTCTTCGTCATTCACTAGGCTTTTTCTCACTAGCAAAGTGTTCGCACCGCTGTCTCTCAACTCGGAGACGCGCTGCCCATGAATTTCACCCTCGACGACTGGCATGCGGGTCCCAAATATGGTCTTCTGTTTCTCTCCCTGATCCTCGAGCAGTGTAACTTTTGTCATCTTGCTTCGTAAATCAACATCAGACGCCGGCCTGGCTATCTCTTCCGGGCACATAACGCACGCGACTTTCGGTTGCATCTGGAACCTGCAACTTTCCGTTCTATCTCCTGCCCTATTACAGGCTTGGCAAAATGCCTCCCATTGTCCCCGTGTCACTCTAACTCTGTAGTCCACTGCTTTGTGTTCAGTCCGGTAACATATGAAGCATCTTGTTGGCACCCTGGTCACATTGTCCTGCATTCTCTACTTCTCGCCATTTCCCCCGGTGACGCCATCTCCCCCCCGATGGGAGGAGGAGGAGGAAAGACAGGAAGGTTATCCAGTGCTGAGACCAGCTGGCTACCCTGTGCAGGCGAAAATGGGTGAGGGAATGAAAGATAATAGAAAGAGGACAACACAAGAAAGAAGAAAAAGTTAGGGGAAACAAACACACACAAAAAAAGAAACGCGACACTGCTTAGTCTGTTCCTTAGACCACTCGTCCTTAAAGATCGCAACAACGCATTCAGTGCTTTCCGGGCTGACGATGGTCCTGGACAGTGTACCTAGACTCGTTACTCGGACAAGGGGCAAGTCTGTCTAGAGCAGTGGCAAGTTCTCTCCTGGGGCCACTGAAACGAGGACACTCACCTAGAAGGTTAGATATCCTTTCGCCGCATCCGTAGTTCTCACACATAGCGTCGCTTGCCATTCCAGTAGGAAATGGGTAGTATTTTGTGGAGGCAGCGCCGAGCCACAAGCGACACACAAGTGTCTCCTCTGCTCGAGGTAATCCTAACGGAAGGCGGAACTCAAGGTCTGGGTGCAAAATATGTACGCTAGCCTTGGTGAATTCTGACGAATTCCACTGTGCACGTGTAAGTTTTCGTGCTAGGGACTGAAGCCTTGTAGATGCTGTTACGTTCGGCTGTAGATCGAAGGGCAGAGGAGGCGACGGCGACCTAGCGCAGGAGCTTCCTGTAGAAACGTCTTCCTATTCACGCACTACGCAGTATGGCCGGCGGCTTTGTTGCCGCGACGCCCGCGGTCGGTAATTACTATGACGTACACAGCTGTACAGCGGCGGGGACATGACGTTTCCAGGTTTCTCCACCGTGCGACCATAGAGCATTTTCGAAGGGAACGCGGCATCCGAGAAAGGAACAGAAGGGGGGAGTCACTTCCAAGAGCAACGAACTAATTCTTTGACCTTTCGGCGCGCTCGACTGTCGCCAAAGGGTCGCCCGTTCTGCGGAGATGACCGCGCCGCGGAAATGCACGGAAGTGCTTTTGATGACAATACACCTGTCAGGCAGTCCTGTTGAAGCGGCGGCTTGGATACATCCCGCCGGGTAAACAGAGTGACAATTTGGGCCTGCTGCAGAGTTCGGCTTACTCGTTACAGGATTAGGCCCGATGGTATCTTTCGCAGAAGCTTGGTGCGGTGAGCAGTTCGAAGTGTCGGAACACGAAAGCATAACCATAGGCTCGAATCGAGAGAGTGAACACGGGTTTTATTGGTGAAGTGTTGCATATGGGATGGTCCCAGAAGGCGGTCGCAGAAGCGATCGGATGTATTTAATGGGAAAAAGAGAAAGGAGAAAGGGGGAGAGCTTAGCACTAACTCGGGTCGCGGACGCGTCAAGGTGGTCAGAGGTCGAGCTTGCAGGTGATCGAGAGATGAAGCTTTAAAGCTTGGTGTTGACCCCGTTTGAGTGCAAACGGTAAGGGTTCGGAACGAACCGCTTGGCGTTTTTTGAGCCCAGTCGTGTTGTTACGATATCTGGTAACAGTACTAGCTGCCCCGGCCAAGTTTTGTACATAGTGTTCAGTGTAAATAAACCTGCGGGTTTTCCTGTGAGGACATCTTGGCCCAGACTCCGTCCTTCAACGTGTCGCCGCGGTCATTGGAACTATCAAGAAGCAAGGCAATAACTAAAATTATCTGATGCGTCGTTCCTGGAGAACGGTATTGCTCTGCAGTGGTTATCATCGTCCGCAGATCGGGCGGATTTATCAGCAAGGTCACTGCCGTTGATCTCACAGTGTCCCGGTATTGTTGTATCCATGCTCGACTGCATCATGATGAACAATTCTTATGTCAGTGAATAGTGGCTCGTGAGGTCCATGACGAAATTGCGTTATAGGACACTGAAGAGCTGCTTTGGAGTCTGTGAATATTGACCATGCATTGGAAAGTCATGGAATTATGGCCTCCATCACAGCATCAATGGCGCCGTGTTCTGAAGTCGTCGAAGTTGTGAAATGGGACGTCTTGTATCGTATGGTGAGGATTTGGCTGGAATGACCACTGCTCCTGTGGCGCTCGCAGAGGAAGCTGCCCCATTCGCGTAAGCGTGAAGGCGTCCTCAGTGTTGCTCATATAGGAACGATAGGCTGGCTTGTTGCAAGGCTAAAGATTACCAGTGGTTTTCCTTTTTATTTCCGGGAATGTTCAGCAACGCTTCCAGGGGATCATGGCATCACAATGCCAATGGTGGTCTTACTGGAGGCGTGAAGCTCGATGGAAGGACTGCATAATGAGCAGCAATAATAACGCTGAAGTCGGAGTTTGGCCTAGAAACAGGAAGAGAAGCGAGGTGGTGCAATAGAATGCAGGCGAAATGCCTCAGGTGTACTCGCAGGGCATCCACACGACGGTATGTTATGATTGGGCGATCACGTGCGACGACGACGGTCGCTGCGGTAGTTGCCCACTTCAGCAGTCCAAAGATTATTCTCAAAGCTTTGGCTTGTAGCGACTGGAGAACACGCACGTTAGTTTTATTTGTTCTGCCCAGCACTGGTAGGCTGCAGCGCACAAATCCGAGGAACAACGCGTTGCAAAGCTGGATCATCGCTCGTACAGATACCCCTGGGATTTTCCTGCAAGGAACCTCAGCACGTGCGTGATATTGGGCGGCTTCGTTTTCACGTAGGAGATTTGAGATCTCCAAAAGCGATCGCAGTCTATTATTACTCCCAGGAATCGGTAGGTCTTAACAGCCTATGCGTTATACTAATTATACTGTCCACTATACATTTCCTTGCTTGTAAAGGCACCTAACGAGTACTTCTCAGACGACAGTTCGAGTCCCCTCTTGTCACAAAATAGTGCCTATTTCGACGAGAAACCCGGCGTCAAACTAGAGGGAAGGCCCAAAACAACAACAAAAAAAGCGGCGCACACGGAGAAGGCGCCCAAGATCACGCCGCGTCTCCAAAATGGGAGAATATTGTGGAAGCTTTCTTATCGCAGCAAGCGCTCGCGTGGGACAGACGTAAGGAGAGAGAGGAGGCGGAGAGTACACACCGACGCTCCTCGCGCAGTGAGAGAGAGAAAGAGTGGCAGCCCCAACGAAGAAGGACCCAGATTGGGCGGGAAGGTTCCCAATTTTGTGTGTGCTTGAGTCACGTGGGCCGCGACAGCTTCCCAAGGCTACATAAGCAGTCGGGCACGGGCCGCGAGGGGAAGAGCAGAAGAGTAGCAAGTAGAATAGAAGCAAGAAGTCGTGCATGACTCAGACGCTGTTCGACGAGCCAGCTGACAAGCCCACCTGCAAGCTTCGAGTAGAGAAGACGCCCGAGTGACTTGGTGAACAGGACTCTTTTGTGTTTTGTTCTTTGTTGCAGCGCATGAGCTTGTTCGTGTTTGTTGGTTTCGTGTAACGTTGTAACCCATCTGTGTTTATATTGTGAAGAACCGTTTTGTGTACGTTTTGCGTAACTGCCTGTTTGATGAGAATATATTAGTTTTTTTCGATAACCCTCGGCTCTGACTCGGTCTTTGAACCACTGCTGGCATTTTCCTAGTGGGCTGAGGGGGACCAAAAATCTTATTGTCCAAGCTTTCGTAGGATCTTTTTCGAGGAACCAAGGCATTGTTTCTTGGAATTATTTCCGGCGATCGCGCCCCGTACCTCACAGCACGGGTTTGGTGACACCTTTCATGAAGGGAATTCGAGGTTAGTGAGGCCGCTCTCTGATGCCGGCCCCGTGCGTGCATAGTGTCAACCATGACGCCAAGATGCAAATGTCGTCTGCATATATAGAAAGATGGACAGACCATGGAAGTGAATCGACGGGGCCGAGGAGTGCAAGGCTGCAAATTGTGGGGCTCACGACTCCGCTTTTTGGCACGCCAGGACAGGTGCAATGGTGCGTTGTGGTACCATCCACTGTTTGTATGAAGAAGGTTCTCTCCTTCAAATAGCTGTAGATCCATTTGTAAACACGGTCGCCTCGTCCAACATTGCCCAATACATCCAGGATGCCCCATGCTATACGTTGTCGTATGCGCGTTTACGTCTAAAAATATTGACGCGGCCTTTTGGACACATGAGATGGGGTCCACAACGTTATCAGTAGAAGACCGGCTGCGCCTAAAACCAGCCATAGCATGAGGGTATATATCATAGTGCTCCAAATACCACTCAAGGCGAGTCAGCACCATCCTCTCCATCACCTTTCCGAGGCAGCTAGCCAGCACAATGGGGCGATAGGAGGCCAAGTCGAGAGGACATTTACCTGCTTGGAGCAGTGCGACAAGGCGACTGGACTTCCACGAAGGAGGAATCGATCCATAGCGCCAGGAGTCGTTTTGCCAGAAGGACGCGTCGACCTGCTTGTCCGAGGTTGCTGATCTTCATGTAGCTTTGCCATCAGGTCCAAGTGATGAAGAACGCTTGCCCGCAGCCAACGCTGTCTCAAGCTCCTGGAAAGAGAACAGATTGTCCATTCTAAGTCTCTTGAGATTGGCGTGCTCCTTTGGCTACTTGAGGTGAAAGTGGGCCCTTGATTACCGATCCTCGCGCAGAAATCTTCTGCAACATCAATTTCACGACGCCCTTGGTGGAGAGCAGGGCACATGAACCTGTGATGTTGCTGTGGTGATGCGCGCAGGCGGCGGACGACTCGCCATATCTGAGACATAGGCTAGTGTGGGTCAAGCGACTCACAAACCGTTTCCAGCGGAGAGAGTTGGGAGCGTTTATAGGACGCTTATTCTTATTCTGTACACGTCTCGCCTCCCTTAAATCGTAAATCGATTTGATGCGCCCATACCGTCACTCATGTCGACGTCGGATTGCTCGGAGTCGCTCGAATTCCACTTCATGTTCGCAAAATTTTCTTGTCGGTAAAAAATCACAGGCAGGGTCTCGAGCTGCGTTTCTGATAATGTTTTTTTTTATTTTATTTACAGATACTGCAGGCCTTTCCCAGGCCCATGCAGGAGTAAATACAAACAATACAAACAGATAATAGGTAAATACACTGAATGGTTTGGCATAAATGTAAGGAAAAATGAATCACAGTACATAAATGGAGAGTATACGAAAGTGCTATACATATATTCTTAATACAAGATAGTTACACTGAAAACGATATGTTTCTATGTCAGCTATTTATATCAAGAAAATTAATGCTGCTGATATTATGAGTGAATGAATCCAACGAGGCAGAGTTCACTACTTCTTCAGCTAATCTATTCCAATCAAAAATTGCTCGAGGAAAGAGGGAGAATTTGTGGACGTAAATGTGGCTAATTGGTTGTTTGAAAGATATACAGTGATGCGTCCTGGCTGAAACTTTTAAAGGATTTTGAAGGTAACGCTCCCGTATTAATTTGAAGTCACCGCGATCAAGCTCGCGAATGAATTTTAATCTGGATACTATCCTGCGTTGCTCAAGTTTCTGTAGATTAGCCTTATTGCGTAAATGGGTTACGCTAGAATGTCGGGAGTAAACGGAATAAATGAACCGCAAAGCTAAGTTTTGTACTCTTTCTATCTTTTTAATCAAATATCGCTGCCAAGGGCTCCAAATAACGTCTGCGTACTCCTACTTTGGTCGTACTAGTGCTTTGTACGCATTTAGTTTTAGCGCAGATGGGGTATTGCGCGGTTTCCTCTTCAAGAACGACAGTTTCTGCAGCGCCTCCCGACAAACGTTTTCAACGTGTGGTTTCGAGCTGAGGTTGCTCGTAAGTGTGACGCCCAAATATTTAACATGATTAGTCCTCGCGATGTTAGCATTTCCTAAAGAGTAAGTAAAGTCAAGGGGCATCTTTTTATTAGTAAACGTAATGAAATTTGTTTTACAGGGGTTTATTCTTAATCCCCACCTAGCACACCATGCGTCGACTGCGTGTAAAGCATTGTTAAGTTTAATCTGGTCATCTTGATTATTTATGATTGTGTTTATTACACAGTCGTCCGCAAATAGTTTAATCTGGATCGGTGATTCTACGCAAAGACGAATATCATTAATATATACTAGAAAAAGAAGAGGCCCGAGAACTGAGCCCTGCGGAACACCGGAGTACACTTCCAATTCTCTCGAAATACACCCATCTACTGCGACACAGTGTTTTCTATATCTTAAAGGAGTACTGACACCAAATATCGAAGCTGAGTTTACTCTACTATACAACGCTCCTATATGCGTACACAGCTCTGAGCAAATGTTAAGCTCAGGAAATGCTGATAAGATACTTTAATTGGATGTCAAAGTCAATATTCACACGGCGTGCCTACTGTTACGTCCGAGACATCGGAGACTGAGCGGCGCCAGTAAAAGCTCGTTTGCCGCTACGACGGACGTCTCGAAAGCCGGTAACGAGCCGGGCTCCGGTGATGACTTCCTCGTTAGCGCAGCAGGGGGTGGCGAGTTGTCATCACCGAAAGGGGTCCTGCTGCCGTCGTATGATCCGACGGAGATAAGGATCACCTCGGCCACATTCGAAGAAAAAGGGGGAGGTCCACAACCTTCTTCCCCTTCGGACCTTCAACCTCGGATTGGAGGAGAAGCGTAAACTGGGCCCTCCTAAGAAGGCGTCGCCGGACGACGTTGGTTATTTAATCCACGGGAGAACCCCGGGGATCAGAGGATTCGATAGAGGATTCGATTGAGATTCGGCCATCACCTTCAAATCATGCTGTAAATAAATGTAAATATTCTCATCTCCAAAGCAACTCCTCGTACTCTTCCTTCCTGCCCCGTGGACTCCTGGCCTGAAGGCGACACGAGTCCACGACTATGGTGGCAGCGATAAAACACGACAAGCGGTGGCAGCGGTGAGATCGCAACAACTGGTGGCAGCGGTGGGATCGCAACAACTGGCTGGCAAGCGGTGGGATGAACCACGACCACGGATGGCGAGCGGCGTGATGAACCGAAGGCTCCATGGAGGAAGGATCAGCCGAAAGCACTAGGACCTGGAAGACGGCGGGATCCACGTAGCGTACCACGACTGCACGGTGTTGGGTGAGTGCCTGGCTTTGTGCTTGAGAGTCATCGAGTCTTTTAACCTAGGACCGTTAAAAGCTCGATCGTGCAACTGCCTAGAATTGTGGTAGTGCGTATCTCAGCAGAAGGCAGCTTTCAAGGGGATGTAAACAAGCTGCTGAAGGCAACCCATTAAACGTTTGTGGAAAAGTGCAGAATTATTGGTAGTGGACGTGAGGGAATGAACAGGGAGCCTGAGATTGATTATTGACATTGTTGAAAGGATAGGTGCAGAGGAGGAAGAGTTACGTAGGATTGGGAGTTGATTGAGGGATTAAGAAGTTGAAAAAGGTAGACAAGGATTAGGAAACTTGGGACTGCTGTTGTGGGCTTTCGTTAATTCTGTAGAATTTACCAGGCTTCAATTTCTCTAGGACCAGAATTGAAACGCTGGTGGGGTTAATTTCTACAGTTTGCGAAAGGTGAGTCAAAGTTTAAAGTGGTCACCATGGATCTGACGAGTTTGACGAAAGCTAGCCTGTTGATGCTCGCTGAGGAGTTTGATTTGGATGTAGGTGAGGACTTGCCTGAATCGGAAATTCGAAACATAATAATAGAAAGTGGTAGCGATCCGGAGGACATTGAATATTTCGGGACCTTAATTCTCATTAGAGAGGTTGCGGACGATTTGACACGAATACAAAATGAGGACGTCGTGACGGTGTATCTTGCATGCGATGTCCAAGGTGATTTCGACTCGTCATGCAAGAACACCAGTGAAAGGCCAGGAGAGCGCAGTGAAGCGCAATGTGAGCAGGAGGTTGCATTTGAGGAACGCGACGAGTTATCGAACCAATGGGACGAGAGTGAAGCACCTAGGAGGGTTGCGGACGATTTGGTACGGATAAAAAAGGAGTATGTCGCGACGGTAGATCCTGCATGCCGCGTCCAAGGCAATTTCGACTCGCTAGGCAGGACTACCAGTGAAAAGCCAGCAGGGTGCAGTGAAGCACAATGTGAGCAGGAGGTTTCAGTTGAGGGTAGCTCCCAGGTATGCGAGCTATATAGCTTAGAAGCAGACAGCTGCAGCTTTCCTAAGTGTTTGAAGCGGTCCGCCAGTCAGGAGAGTGAAGGAACAGATGATTTTGCTGGAAATCATTTAGACTGCGCGGATCAGCCAGCTAACGAGTGCACTGAGGTTGTACAGGCGCATGAAAAGGAAGCGGAGGGTTCCGAAATGTGCAGAAGGAAGCGGAATAGGCCGAAAAGGCGCCGCAGTGAGAAGAATGCCACAAAGAGCTTGAAAGGTTTTAAGGTGGGCTTCAAACGAAGAAGCCCAAAAATAAGAAAGTTGTGGTTGCCACCCAAGACAAATCGGCGCAGAATACGTAGGAGCCGCCGAACGAAAGGGGGAAGAGAGGGGCACTCTGCGCGGAAGCGGTCCGAGGGCCGGTTGCAGTTATCATCCCGTCCTCTTCAGAGTGCTTTGTCGCGGGTGTACACCGTCAGGGGTCGCCGCGAAGGTGCCGAACAATGCGACCACAGTAGCGCAGGCAAGGCGATGGCGAGGAGAGTGGCGCTGCGTGGAGAGTCGAACAGGTGCTTTGCGTTTTGCGTTTCCTGTTCAAGAAAAGCGTTCCGAGCGCGACCACCGCGAGTACGTCTCAAAAATGGGAAACAGACCGAGGCTTTTCAACGGAAGACTTGTTAGAAAGACATTTTTGTTTGTTTATTTTAGCCTTGCGGAGTGATGTTTCTTTATCTCCACGTGTAGTCTGAGATTTGCTTTTGTAGCTCTGTTGTTGATGTTAGATTGAATTCTGTGAACTGTGACTTTTTTGTTGAGCCGATAGTGAGTGTGAAGGCAAAGTGAAAGTGAGAAAGCGAGTTGTTTGTTGAAAGGTTAGTCAGTGTGAGACTGAAAGGTTTGAGATGCGTTTAAGAGATTGAGTTCGAAGTATCGTATGACCGCAAATGTTTTGAAGGAGTAGTGTTTGCATTGCGCGTCATTCAGTTCGAATGCAAGGAATCGTGTTGCGGTTTGTACAGCGGGCGGGCGAAACCGCGAAAGTGCTTGAGGTTATCTTTTAGCATGAGTAAGTCATAAGGAACGGTTGTGAGTTTTCTAGCGCGTAATGCTAGCGAGAGTTTTGTTTGTAGCTTTAGACTCATGTGTATTATGTGGGCGCTGGCAAGGAACCAGGTTAGTGTTTGTTCAACAAGTGCGTATATAGTGGCAGTGTTTTGAGTTAGCTTTTAGGCATGAGAGATCAATAAGCATGGATATTCTTATTGAGTTTTGCGCATAATTTTAGCGAGTTTTGTTTTCTGTTTATTGTTTCTAAGGCATGTGCAGTGTGTGGACGAGAGCAAGGTTATTTTATATAGGGTGTATGAAGTCTAAGAATTGTGACCGCAAAGTCGGAGAGCTCGTTGTGTGGTACATCCGTGGAGTGCAAGTTTTACTGTTGTTATGCTGCATAGGTTTCAATGTTTGCGCGTTCTGGCGTTTCTGGTTTGGAGAGCCTCGGGAGAACTTGCTGGGACTTGGAGAAGTGCGCACGTACTTTTGGGACCCTCCGGCCGACCAGGCCATCGGTCGGATGGCGTGCTTCTGCGAGCCCCGCGACCACGGCGGCGACCTGCGACCGACGCCCCTGTCTGTATGTTCTTCTTCTATTT